>LPNX011222981.1:3284-104286 GCA_001517045.1 Pseudotsuga menziesii
TCTGAGACCTAATGGTGAGAAAAAACCCACGAGAGGTGTCTGTCTGCACCCTCCTCAGCAAGAAAGAAGAAGAATAGGCAAAGCTCTGACCCGTGGTGTGCTGCAAAGCCCCTCTTCAATCTAAATCATGTCGAAGTATAGGGCTTGGTCATTGCCTGCATTCAAGCCTCGAAGTTGGCTATATCAATCCCTTGAATGTGGATCTCAATTGGTACAGGACGCACACCAGGTGGAAAATTGAAAACATCATTCAAAGTTACCACAACAGACAGTAGCCCAGTCTCTGAAAAGCTGTATAAAATACAGTGTTTCTAAAAATTGAGTTAATCCTGGGTCATCTCTATAGGGAAAATGAAAAGCTGTTTAAATAGGAGCAGCCTTTAATAACCCTGGAAAATAATAGCCCTGTTTATTGAAGAACCCTGTTTTATGAGGAAAGAGCCCTGTTGCAAAAAGAATAGCCTAAATGAGGAGCCCTGGTTAATGATAACCCCGGGTAGGTTAGATACCTGCCCTTCTCGCTTCGCGCCATCCTCCCCGCCCATGTGCAGTAGCACCAATCCACTCTCCAAGATCTTTAGCATTTGCAAGTGAAGTGGAAAGCGCGGGATACGATTTTCAATTTAAAACTAAGCGTCGGATATGCGACGGTTAGTTAAAATCAGAGCTTCCCTTGAAGACTATGCTTTGATAAAACGTATATGCTTGGATGTAAAGTATTTAGGATAAGCGTCGGATATGCGACAGTTATGGGAATATCCGTCGCTTAACCGACGGTTAGGAGAATATTCGTCGCTTAAGCGACGCTGGTGGTTACATTTACAAAAAAAAAATTTAACTTTGTGATTTTTGGTAGTTTTAAAAAGAGAAATCCACGCGCCGTCGGAAGTAACCGTCGGATTTTGGATCGAAATGTAGTAGTGGTCCACTAGTGGGTCTTCTTCATTCTTGTTCTCAAGCAGTGGCTCTGCCAGTGGGCTGCGCAATTCCTCAGGCCACTCATTAACAATGTCATCGACATCAATGTTGATGATCATGAACCCCGCATTGTATGCTTGCTTCGATGGGCCGTTCTTGGGCTCCAAGATCATATTATGGGAACAGTCTTCAAAATTGATAAAGGTTGCGTACTTGTGCACCATTGCAGTGTGGATTCGGTGAGATCAGTGGACAACATCGTGGAGTGCCTCTTCCTGCAAAAATAACTCGATGTTTTTATCCTTCTGTCGATGCGTATGCTTCTTCTGGTCCCACAAGTTCTGGTACCTCACAACAAGGCACGGCAGTAGGACATCCATATGTACATAGTTTGGCAAGTTGTCCCAGAGGGTGAAGGATATCAAGATGAGCAGACGGGATTAATGAAATTTGTAGGTGGGCTCTTCCTGGGCTTGCATGGCTTCATCTATCAACTCATTCAACAAATATCACGACTAATTGAAAATCCTGCCTAGTGCACACAGTTCTGCGAGCTCGAGTTTTCCCGCAATGCACTGTTTGAGCCTCGTCTTGTGTAGCATCCTACAAGAGAGGAACCGCATGGAAAACCGCACACTGGCATATTCAATGGGGCCAATTAATAAACCCATGTCTACGCGTTGAAGCTTATACTTCTGCTTCATCTTGGTGGTGTTTTTCTGGGCCAAATAAGGTGCGGGTCGCCCCCTTCTTTAGGCATACCCGTTATCACAGTAATAAGGTCGACGTCGACCGTGTATGGTCGATCGAGCCATAACCATCCTTGGTGGAAACATACCAGAAGTTGTATCACGTATGTGTTGACATATGTACTGTGGCTGAAATGTGGCATAAATAGCAGGTTCATCAATCCTGCGCGGCCAACTCCTTCAGCCCATTGCATTGGTCTGAGTATCTAAGCTCCAGCTGGGTTGGTCTAATCGAGGATCATATAGTCTGCTCTTTTCAACCCTGGCTGATGTCGTGTGTCAAAGTCCTCAAAGCTCAAATTATCGAGCTTCAACATGATTCTCTTCAATAGAGGGATGTTCTCAGGGACCTGCAGTGTGACCAAAGTTGTGTTAGCCTTCTTTGGCGGCACCACTTCCTCTGCATCAGCTCTTCTTGGTGACATAGTAGGGGAATTTTCTGTCGTCCTCCTCACCATCTAGAAATCTACGTGGTGGGGAGTCTCCGTCCATGGCGTCTTCCTCCAATGGGACTTCTTCCATGGGTGCTTTCCCAGTAGCATCCGGAACGACAGTAGCCTTTTGCTTTCTAGTCGTTTTCTTCGTTTGCAGTCTGGACGACCCTCCTGCTTCTTTCTCACTGACCTATTTTATCTCTCTAATCAGCTACATAGCTGCAGTCGGTGGTCTCTAAACTGGTTTCGGCACCAAGCACGAACCAGGGGTTGGAATATTAACAGGGGTAGCTGCAAGTCGAGGAGCAGGTGGAGGTCTAGGTGTGGCCAGGGGGACAGATGGTTTTTTGGTTCGTGCCATCGATTCAGTTTGTAGCTGTTGCTCGGGTTGTTGTACCTCTAGCGATTCTACTTCTTGTTTGTTAATTGGACAACTCGAGATAATGGTTGCATCTGATAACTCGTTGTCACTTGGGATCTCAATGACCATGGGTGTTGGTTAACTGAGTGATAGACCTTTGGCTCTCTGATTGCTCAGCTCTGGTTCTCCCAGCTCTCTCTCTCTGTGCATAAAATATTGCTTGATGGAAAAGCCTGGTATTTATATGCGCCTCTACATCCTTCAGTTGGCATGCAATCGGTGGTCAATGTCTCATCGATCACATGGGCTTCTTGGCTGACACATACTTGTATTAACTCTACTTACTCGAGCGTCGGGTTGTACCTGTCAGCACAGTTATGGCAGTTATGTTGAGGATGGCTGACGGGACCAAAAATCATGTCGTCATTCTCCTTGAAATGCGTCGAATTTATGGCTCTTAGTTGTCATAGCCACCTCAATATTTTTGAGATATCCTATCTTAACTACCTGATTGTGGCCAGCCTGTCATTGCCGCCTTTCCATATTCTTTCCGCGTTTCCTTGCGTGTTCTTCTTTTCCTTGTGCTTCTACATGTGTATGTCATTGACGTGCGACATAACAACTTCCTTTTTTTTATACCTGCACGACGCGGACCTAGCCAGGCATGTCGCAACCATTGTAGTATGGCTTCAGGAGACTGCCATTCACCATTCCTACGACGTATGTTCCATCGAGATTTTGTAACTTTACTGCACCGGCATCAGTCATGTGTGCAATCACATATGGCCCAAGACAATGTGTCTTTAGTTTACCCGGGTGTTACAAACACTTGGTGTCATACAACAATACAAGTCCTCCGACTTTAAATGGCTTAACCCAGATATGGCGATCATGCCATGCTTTCTGTCTTTGCTTCTCCACAGTCTGATGATATACAGCGATGAAGCATTCCTCTTCCATCTTAATGAGCTATGACAGCCTTTGCCCAACGGCATCTCCATCAGTCATCTCTGTCACCACAGTAATCCGTAGGCTTGGCACAATGTACTCCATTGGTACAACATCTTCTTATCCATACACCAACCTGAATGGGGTATGACCTGTTAGCCACTTACAAGTTGTGCGATATGCCCATAACATAGCTAAAAATTTCTGACCCCAATCATTTCGGTGCATGTTGCATACCTTGGTCAATGCATTCTCCAAAATCTTGTTGAAAGCTTCGACCGTTCCATTCGCCTGAGAGTGATAGGGTGTTGTATTCTTATGTTGGATCTGGAATTTTGCAGTAAGCTCAGCAATCACTTTGTTAACAAAATGCGTACCTTGATCACTTAGGAGAATATTTCGACAGCCAAATCTAGTCACTACATTTTCAAACAAAAACTTTGTCGCAGTCACTGCGGTGCAATTTTTAACAGGTGTAGCTTCAGCCCATCTGGTTAAATAGTCTGTCATGGTGATAATATAGCGCGTGCTAGTCCTCTTTCCTGGTGGGCTGATAGGTCCAATGAAATAAATGGCCCATTTATCAAATTCCTGGAGGGATATCTGGGGCACCAGTTCCATTTCATCATGGCGCGATGGTTTTCCTATTCTCTGGAAGATATCACAACGCCGACAGAAAGTCTTAGTATCCATGTGTATGGTTGGCCACCATAATCATGCTTGTAGGATTTTTCGCACAGTTTCTTTTCTCATGTAGTTTCCTCCTATGACACCAACATGTGCTTCACTCATAACCCAAGATCGTTCATGTTCAAATACACAGTGGTGCAGTATTTCATCCATGCCCAGTTTATAGAGGTGTCTAGCAATCAATGTATAATTAGCAGCTCAGACGACCAAGTGCTTCTTCTGATTGGTTGACATTCCTTCTAGTGCATATCATTTACTCAAAAAGTGAATGATAGCATTAAACTCATGGTTCTGATATTCCATCATGTGGATCACAAATAGTTGCACCTCATGAAAATTATCTTCCAAGTTGTTTGGTTCCTCGCCACTTTCTATCCTTGACAGGTCGTCTGGCCCGACATTCAGTCAACCAGGTTTTACTATGACCTCAAAATCAAATTCCTGAAATAGGAGAATCCATCTACAGATCTTCCCCCCCAGCATTGGCTTGTTGACTAGGTATTTCAGCATTGAATGATTGGTGTACATCTAAAAATGTCCACCCAACAAATAGTGTCGGAATTTTCGAAGCATATAGACCATAGCAAGGCCTTCTCTTTCTGTCACCATGTAGTTATTTTCTGTTGTTGACAGTTTCCTACTTGCGAAAGCAATAGGGTGGTCAAGCGTACCCTCTCCTGGTTGTGTCAAGACTATTCCAAGAGTGATAGATGACGCGTCGACATGTACATGGAACTCCTTTTTCCAGTCCAGGAATACAAGTATTGGTGCAGTGGCCATTACAGTCTTCAAGTTATCCAAGCTTTCCTGGCACTCTATTTTCCACTGGAACTTTGCGCCTTTCTTCAAAAATTTCTCCATATGTGTAGCGATCGCTTCATATCCTCTGATAAACTTCCCGTAGTAGCCTATATGGTCTAGCACCGATCTGAGTTGCGTAACTGATGTAGGCGGGGGTAGGTCAAGAATAATCGCAATCTTTGCTGGGTCGACCAAAATCTCATCGCAACATATGACGTGACTCAATAGTATACCAAATGGTGCACAGAAAATACATTTCTTAGAATTAAGTGCAATCTTAGTACTGGCGGAAACGGTCCAACATCATGCCCAGACTCTCAATATGGTCTCTTACTAGACCAAACATAGTCCAATCATCAAAGTAGACTTCAATAAATTTATGTATAAAATATTTAAAAGCAGAAACTACTGTTCTAGAAAAAATAGGAGGTGCATTCTTGAGTCCAAAGGGCATTACCATATACGGATAGCATCCCTATTCAGTGACAAAGGTCGTTTTGTGGTGATCCTCTTGCACGATTTTGACTTGGGGATAGCCAGAGAAGCCATCAGTGAATGAATACATCTCTTGTCTGCCTACATTTTCAAGTACTTAATCTATGAATGTTGTTGGGAATGGGTCATGCAAGCATGCAACGTTCAACTTCCTCAATTCAACACAGATCCTGACTTCACCTATTGTCTTCTTATCCTGGATCACTGTAGGGATGATCCACTTTGATTCGTCAACAGGTTCAATGATTCCTGCATCGAGCATGTGATCCAATTTTGTCTTTACCTTTTCCTTATATATGGGGTTCATTCTGTATGGTTGTTGTCTGCTGGGTTTAGCATATGGTCATAGGGGCATTTTCATCTTCCCTAAATCTCCTACTATCCCCTTCATCTCTGAAAAATTGGTAGGGAACAGATCTTGATGTTCATGCAGCAAGTCTATGATCTTTGTGACAATATCTTCATCCCAATAATCTCCTATATTGATGAACTTCGGGTTATCTGGTGACCCAATGTTTACTTTCTTTATTTTCAGCGGTTTTAGGAACTGGTCACTGGAAATGTCACTTCCCTCTATAGTGTGTGTACCCTATGAATTTGATATGTTTATTTTAGTCAGGTCATCATCTGGATCTCCAGTTAGGTTGTAACATGCCATCCACTACTGGATGGTCGCACTGCTCTAGTGGGAATTTGCCTCTAAGACAAGGACTTGAACAAATATTTGAGCTTTGAGTATTTGAAGTGCAGCATCAACTATAAGTTGCTCATCAGCAAACTCAAATGTGTGCACAAACTGTTTGGCCATCTCTTCCCAGTATTGAGTACCTTGTCGCAACTCCATAGACGCATACTAGGTTCTAGGTGTCATTTCTAATATGTGAATGAAATGATGCATCCATTCCTGTCGTGGGTATACTGCAAATACAGTGCGACACTAATTTATGTGCTCTGTAGGGCTCGACAACCTTGTGTACCTATGACTTACAGTAACAACTTCTTCACCGAACAGGACTTCCATCATCCTTCTGCATTGTGTCCATTCTTTTGTGAACTGCTTGTGCGTAACCCACCATTTGGCAGGCGTAGCCTTGAATACATGATCCAACGCAGACAAGCGTTGTGATTCTATGACGAGACCTTCAAACTCAGTGAGAAATGTCGCAAACTTAGGTAATCCTTCATAGGTGAGTAGCTCTCTATCTTCACTCTCCACCCGTCACATAGACCTCGTAATCCTTGCACATCTCCTCATAGAAACCTCATGTAACCAATTTTGCCAGTTCTCTAAAGCTTCCCCTGATTCGGATGTGCAAGAACTAGCACTCTTCCAGCTCAGGTTCCCATCTGCAGTTGGATTGATGTAATCTTCTTTCATGGCCTTGACATTGTAGATATGGTCGAGATAGTCGACCTATCCGTCATTATAGATAGGCTCAACATATCTTTGTCCTTCCAATGGATCAATGGGTAACACTACCCTCATTTCATTATCCTCAAATGAGAGTATCATTTTCTTGAAGCTGATGATGGTATGATTGTCTATGGCCCAATCTATGCCCAGCGGTGTGGGATATGGATTTGTGTCATCAACAATGTTAATTACTTCAAATTCTCCAAATGTGCACAACCCTTCTATGTCGACAGGGACTTGAATCAGTCTACCAATTCAGAGTACCTTCACCTAATTTGCAAGTCGCAGCTGGACAGGAGACCATTCCAAGAGACGCTTCCCCATACTTTCCCAAGTTTGTCATGTCAAGATATTGACATCAAACCCTAGGTCTAAAATGATATAGTCTATGTCATAATCTCCTATCAGCGCAGTCATTCTTAACTCGTGACCAGTTTTGAATTTCTTTCCGACTTGGTTAACTCTCTTTTCAGGTTGTGGCTCTACTGGTGTCTCTTCTATTAGTGCTTGTAGTTCTTCAATAGCATCTTTATCTTGAATTAGCACTAAGAAACTTGACAGAAAGGACTTGAGCTTACTAACATTTTGTGGGACCTTCTTCCGGAATATGTGTCGAAATCATTCAGGAATATCCCTGACTTCTTCTGAAGTCGAGGACTCTTCTGGATCTACAAAATCTAGTCGCACGTCCATGAATAATTGCTTCTAATTTGGATGTCGAATGGCACCTTCTTCTACGTCATCGGTCCTACCTGTAGCTGAATTTGTTCTTGTCACGTTTCCAGATCAGCTCCGGTCACTGCACCTCCTCGTGTTACAACTACAATGCTCAGCTCTTGGTTCAACAGCAATCATCTGGACATTTAAGTTAGCATTTGGAGTTGGATTTGGATTATGCGCAGGAGTAGGACCTGCGATAGTCCTGGCTTGCCACTTCGCAATCAATTGTGGACATTGCTCCACATTATGGTCCTGTCCCTTGCAATATGAGAATGTCTTTGTAGGCTCCAAAAAATATCTGGCATAATGACCTGGTTGTCCACAGTTGTAGCATGTAACCTAACCTCTTTCTCTACCAAATCCTCCTCTTCCTCTGAAGTTCCCACCACCCCTTCCCTGAAGGTGTGGTTGTTGTGGGGGATACTGATTCAGTTGATATTGCGGCTGATAGTGATTCTGTTACGCGTATGGTTTTTGTGGTGCATATTGAGGCTGATATTGGTTCTGATACTAATTAGGTCGGAACTGCGTAGGCTAATATGATGCTTGCACGGGGTCATCCTGAGTTTTCCCATAATTCTTCATCAAGTATGTGTCCACTGTATTTTCCTTCAAGTGTTGATATGCTCTACAATCCTTTTCTTCATGCCCTATTGACTTGAAAAATTTACAAAACAAGTTCACTGGGGTACTCACAATATTTTGCAGGTATAGGAAGTTCTCGTCGCGATGTCCTCTAGAGTTGCATATGCGACACCATGGTAGTCCATGGCCATTTAATCGGTTTGGCGCACCGGATGAGACATAATTCATGAAGGTCGTACAATTATCCTTAGTATGTCTGTTCGTTCTGCATTTTGTGCACCATAAATCTTCGCAGGCTTCCTTACCCTTCTTAATGTCCTGAAGTTGTATGGTTCGATTCACCAACTGTGACTGAATCTGTACCATTCCTGCAGAACCATCACAAATAATGGAGGCCTCTAGCTTCATTGCCAATTCTAGAGCTTCCATCTGCGACTCAATATTTTTTTGCATCAATGGCCCTCGGATGTGTGGCAACAATGCAGCAATAAACCACTCCTTATGCTGAACATCCGATATCTAGAAACTTAATTTGGCCATCAGAGTTTTAAATCGCTAGTCAAAGTCCCATACTGTCTCTTCCAGTGCTTTCTTTATCTCCTTTATCAGTGATGCACTACGACTCAGATTTAAGTTTTCTGAACTCGGAGATTATTGCGGTGCGTATCTCCTCAAGGGTCTTCTACGGTGCTCCTAACGGTACTATACAGTACTTCATAAACCATTCCAGCGCATGACCCCTTAGAGTCGTGATCATCTGTGCTTTCTTTACATCAGCATTATGAACTAAGCGAACCATCCAAATAGCTTCACATGTGAACCAATGCTGCTCTAGATCCTCTGCTCCATTGCCATTGAATGTGGGTAACCGAATATCCACCCCATCCATTGAGTTGGCATCGGGGTTATCCAATTAAGGGTCTAATGGGGGTGTTTCCTCTTGCACGATAGTCGCAGTACTAGCACTATCATTATTAATAACAAGCTCAGAAGATGAGGCTCTAGACCTTACCTTGGGTGATGCTCTTGGTGTGATGTAGTTATGTCCTGACCTTGGTGTCTCGTCAGACTCTTCAGAGTATTCCGCTCCTTCTGATATTGGGCTATAGTCCTCCTCTTCATCGCAAGATCCTTTGTACACTTGCGAATGAAGTTTGTGTTCGCTTTCCTCTAACAAACTAAGAGTTCATCGACCTTCCTTTGTCTTTCTCCTCTTTCCAGATCTGGATCTCCTTCCACTTCGTAGGACTCCAGTCTCTAGTTACTGATTTGTACTTCCTAGGAACATCTCAAGTCACCATTTCCCATTTTCTTGACAGGTCGTCTGCGACATAGCCTGCCTCTATAGTACATGACTCAACTACTCAACTGCATGATACCCTCCTCATAAACCAACATCTTGATCCATGTACCGATAGATAAAAAAATATCTTCTTTGGGGTCCTTGGAAAATTTTTCTTTCAGCCTTACTATATGAGGTTATAGCTTCTACTGCGAACTCAGTTATATATCCTTGTAAATATTGTCAACCTAGCTCTAGAAATGGTGTTAATTACACTGGTTATCTCATGCACCAATTGATCATTCCACTCGACTGTTTCTCTTCTCTGGAAATTTGTCTTCTTTCTTGCAAATATTGACAACCATTCGTACAACACAATAGGAAACTATGCAAAGAATATCTCATGGATATCGGAATATATGTACCAGTCTACCCAGTTCTCTGCACTCAATTGAGACCCTGCACTTTCTTCTTGCACGAATGCCAGCATCTTGGGCTCCAGCCAATCCTCTATTTCGTTCTTTGTCGGATGCCACAACATGTCCCTCGACTCAAATGGTTGGTCCCAGCAATGGAACCATTTTTTGGCCTCTTTTCTCTTCTTGTATAAACTCGCAGTTCAACAACAACACAATACCAACAAGACACCAAAAGACATCGGCCCGACAGAGCAACCTCTGTCGGCAACGCCCGCGAAGCAGGTGCAGTCTCACCCAAGATATATTTATGGGTAACTTCCAAAACCATATTTTCACAGTTGGCGAGGTATTCTAGTCCCTTGGCATGCGGCCAAGGTGCTTGGCAAAGGCGACTAGATGGAGTCTGCTACTGCGCGATGATAACAAAGCGATAATTCGCAACTAGCATCCGACACAAATTTACCATTGTGACTCTACAACTAGCACAACAGCGCGACGCATCTAATTCCTTGTACTCAACAGAAATTGTGCGACTCATGCCTTAACTTAACAACTAGATCGTAAGTCCATACATAACATTCTAACAATTCTTTAATCCTTCATGCAACCACTGATTGTTCCTATTGCAATATTCATTTAACAGTAACTATAATAATGCATGGCAAGAAAACATTCACATCAACATGCATAATTAAACACATTCATCCACATAACACAGTAAATAATGTGGAAACCCATCTGGAAAAAGCCACCAAGGTGCGAGTCTTCATCTGGTATCAGAATGGTTTATAGCACCTTACATCCTGTGATATGCAGAATGTTCTTTAGATATGTCTATTTGGCTCAATCTTTGCTCTCATGCTTTCTGGTTTATTCTTCTATCTACTCCTATTGATCTGCACACAGCATGGATTGGCTCTTCTATTCTATCGGCGGTCCATGCACACAGCTGCAAGATCCACGGCTCAACATCCTTCTCCTTCTACTAGACTCTCCTTTGAGTCTTCTTCCTCCAACTCTTTCTCCAAATTTAATATGAATTGCACAACTCTTGAACAACATACATCGAATGAACGAACGACTCCAAAAAACCAACCCTTATATAGGTCAGGTTCCTTCTATATATAATATTTACAAGACCACGCGGGGTCGACTGAGTACAGCTCAGTTATTACAGACTCAACAACCCAAAATATCTCTGGTTTACATTAACCGCAAGATCTCTGCAAGACATTAACCACGGCCTTAACTAGCCGCAGAAACGTCTGTCAGCTCATCTATATCAGTCATAAATAGCCGCAAAACTATCCTTCCTCCTCCCGCTGGCTCATCCTTCTGTGATATTCCTTGACTTCGGTCTTCTAGCCTTAATTTCTCTACCTACCTCTTCCATCGACTCAGATCTGTCTTCCTTATTGCAACATCCTCTTCGCAGCTTTCCTTCCGCCTCTTTCTCTGTCACGTGCATGTTTTTATCTTATCTGCGTCAATTCCTTCTTAGCATGCTTTTCTCCTGTCACACACACACTTTTCATCCTTTTGCTTGTGCATTCACTTCTTCCTTGTGTACTTCTTCTAGTCCAATAGAATTCTTATCAGAAAGTTGGTTTTCAATCATTTCAAGGTTCAATGGTGCCTGAGATGGGTTTTCACCGTCGAATTTTATTTGGAAATGTAGTAGGACAATGAGCGATATTGGCATTGTAAGCGATACAAACTAACTTTATTATGTGGATTAGGGGTGAATAGAGAAAAAATTCATGTAAGTGATGGAGTGGTGGAAGTCAAAATTGGTATGATGACAGTGGTGACACAACATATGTTCATGAGGAAATATTAATGGCTTCCAAGTTAAACCACATATGAAAATTAAACTTTTACAACATCGGTTTGCATGTATCATTGAATTGGGATGAAGGAAATTGCATAAGCATGCCATGGTGTTGGTCAATGGGCATGATAAATTGAAGTATTCAAGAATAATTCTTTGGTAAAAATGGCATATATGATGTAACAATGAACTTGAATTATGGAAGGTTTATCTTCAAAATATTCAAATCATTTCTTCATCTGTCTTGTTCTGGACCCATCTGTAACTTAGATGAAAAAGTATTCTTGGTGTTTTCTTCAGATAAAAAAATAATGGAATAATTTTATTGAGATTTAAACATGGAACAAAATCTCATGGTTTTTCATATACATTATTGGATGTATGGATGGCATTCCCATTTTGCAAGAAATATTGTTTTCAAGAATCACTGTTGCATGGATTGATCTTCGTGATCCCATCGAGACCTGCAAATAAAATGAACACTTGCCTACAATAAAAAATGAGATCATGGAAGAAGAGAGGTGTAAAGTCTCTCTTAATCAAATACATATGAAAAAAATAACAAATAGTGCTCATAAAACAAATCCATGGAATACAAACAAGGAAAATTTCACTTTTTACCTAATGGAGAGTGGTGGCCAACCTAAACTACCCAGCAGTATTTTGATGATACCTTCTTAGTTTCACATCTTATTTGAGTGGTTCCAAATAAAAATGAAACTGGATTCATAGGTATATTTTCATTAGAAAAATGTTTTTAAAATTCCATAAGATGATATACCAAATATGTTAAGAAACATCCTGAATGACAGAGGTGTTTGCAAATTCTAATATAGACCAGCAGTCACTATTTAAGCATAAATTTTCCATTTGATGACGAGTTGACTCAATTAAAATTGGAGATGAAATTATATTCTCATATTTACCATATAAATATTTTTTTAATCCAATAATAATTGGTGTGTCAAATATGCCAATAAACAACCTAGGAAGCAGAGTTTTAGGAGTGTTGATTTAGGATAGGCAGTTAGTATTATGTTGCATAGCTTTCTCATACAATATCAAAATCGAGTGATTCAAATTGAGTTGTAAACTATATCCTAAGGATAATATTAATTAAAAATATGTTTTAAAAATACATCCATCTATGTACCTAAAAATTGAGTGTCCTGGATTTGTTCCTAAACTGCATACTCTAAGTCCACTCATTGTTTTGGTCATAACTTTTTCATTTCTTATCGAAATTGAGTGATACAAATTGGAGTAGAAACTGTATTTAAAGATATATTTTGGGTATAAATATGTTTTTAAAATATCCCCATATTATATCTCTAAACATGACTCGCCCTACTATGTTTTTCAGTAAATTTAACAAGCCAACATGTTAGAACAACCAATTTCTCAAAATAATGATGATCTAGACGTGCATAAATGTTTGTAGGAGTATAAATTTTATGTAAGGAATCCACATAACAAAAATTTCAATCATTAAATTCCTAAATTGACCTACACATGTGAACTATAGTCAATCCCAAGTTTCAGTTGCAGATCCCCCAAAAGTGATGACTCTCTCAAAATGTGAATAAATTGATGTAGGACATACATAGAACTTCTCATGAATCAAACGATGATAGCATACCTCCTTAAAATTTATGATTATTTTGTATTAATGTCCTTCGATGAATTCCTCTTGAATCCTTCAATAAGATCTTCATTCACCAAACCTTCTTCCTCTTGCCAATATTCCTAGAAAATAAATATTAGTAATATGGGTGACCGTTACTACACCATGTAAATTTCTTCTACGATTCATGCATTCTACATGTATTTAATATGGTAGGGTTAGGACTCACCACTAGAACTTAAGGGTGAATTTGCAAGTTCTTACCTCTCGTCTTAATGTCCCCTTTTACCTTGCATTAAAGTCACATTATGAATAAAAAAAGAGAAAATGCTACTAAAATCAACACCAAATTATGTTATTGTACCTCGAAAACCTCCCTAGAAATGACACCAAAATGTTGGTGAAATTAATTGTCCATTTTCAAATCACTAATCCATCAATCATTAATATGTCAACCAAGGTAAGTCTTTTCATTTAAAGGTTGCATGCAATATCTATGTAGGTAAAAATTTCAAATTAGTATTAATTTCGGAAAACTAATTAAAATAATGAGAAACTTACTCCAACCAAATAAGAAAAAATAAGATTACTCAATCACATCAACTTGATTTAGTTTCTAGTTTTCCCAACCAAGTATAAACATATAACTTTGTCTTCCAGTTAATTATGAGAGTCTCTACAATCTAAGCATTTAAATGACAAATCAATTATTCATGTGGTTAATAAATATATCTAGTATTCTCACATAGGAATAACACAAATCCTAAGTCTTAACGCACCGTGAAAGATTCTATTGAGTCACACTTTAAAAAAGTAAAGAAATCCATACTGCATAATTAAAATGCTTGAACTGAAACACACTTGCATAAATAAATGATCATACTTTAGAAAATAAATTAAAGCGCACAATATAGACAAATGAATATTACTTTGCATAATGTTGTAATCTCATGAAGCGATCTATTTCTCCTAAGAAGAGAGAACAAACTAATATCTACAACATCATAAAATAAAATAAATTACACTACATAGAAAACAAGAAGACTATAATTTACATCAACACAAAATCTTGAGAAAAATAATATATTCCATCATGAATTGGATAAATGTTGTAAGAATCTCCTCCATAAAATGGAGAATGAACTCTTATTTATACATGAGTTTGTTAAAACAAATAATAAATGAAGATTCAAAATATCCTCAGCAATTTGCTAATAATTTGGATCTCAAAACCAATTCAAAGCTAATTCCAAGATATTTGCTAACTCGCATGCTATTTAGGACTCCTTTGAAAGTCAAATTCGAATTTGGGGATGTGAATGATAACAACTTGTCCAAAAATCATCCCAAATGACTACTAGTAGCATTTTACTTCTTAGGTCCATCATATGTTACATGGAGATATTTAAATCTTTTTAAATCAACCAAGTATGCATGCATATCCACCACCAACTTGTCCCTTTTATCTTCAGTTAATTTATAATCATAACGACATATAAGAAATGTAGAATAATGGGTTTATAAAAATCCATCACCCATAATGAATATATTTTTCCAAAATGACTACATGGTTGGTGGTGGTTGACTCTCACATCTACAAAACATGAATCTAAAGAAGTTTCCAAATTGACTTATTATTCAATGATAAATACAAAGTACAATCATCTTTCCTAATGTCAATCAAAATACAATGAAACAATTAATTTTCAATTTAGGTTTTAAACCCCGTGACTTTTCTTTAGATGGAGTCTCCTCACATTTTTCTTTGGTTGATTTCCTTAATATTTGTTTTAAGAGAAAACCTATCCTCGTCAATATATTCAACATTTCTTCTTGATATTTCTTATCTTTCATTCTCATAAAATTTCCACCAAGAGTGGTTGTTGATTTGACTTGAGAACATTGTATTTATTAGTATGGATTTGACAGAAACAATGGGATATCAATATTCTTTGGCTCTGAACTCTTCTATGATTGGTTTCGCTAGAGTAGAGTTCACCCTTAAGGAGGTATTTTTGTCATATTTAGAATTCCTTGCATGTTATTGAACCTTAGTATGTATACTCAATAGAGTTTTCAAATGATTGGAATATGGGGTCAAGGGGGAGACTTAGTCTTTGATGGACCTGCATTTCCAACAGATTTCCCCATTTTCAACCTGCTACCAACAACTTTCTTTCTCGTTTTCTAATATGGAAGGAGGGGATTTGGCACAATTTCTTGCAAAATGGCCATATTCATGACATATCTTGCATTTAAAATATTGTTGCTCATAATCCAATTTTTCAGGTATGAGTCCATCCATTCATATACAGAATAATAGATTATGGCAATATTTTCTCCATATTGAATCCAACATCAATGCATGCACATGAAAACATAGGGTATTTTGGTTCATATCTATCAATATATCTCCTAAGATATTTCCCAATGGAAACTAGATGATCCTCGTAACTCCAACAGTGCAAAGGAAGATGAGGAAGATAACCCCATACAGGAACAAGTGAAGGGATATCATTTTCAAGATCAACGTAAAATTACCAATGCTAAAATACATCCTCTTGGCCCCATGAAGTGTGGACCACTTCTGAAAATGAGGTCTTGATCTTCCTTTTATTCAAAGAGAAAGACATAATAACATCTTCCACAAAATATTTGGTGCAGATATCTAGGTGTTAGGGGCCTCCAATTTTTATTTATCTATATCTCCATATCTCATGGAGAAGTTCATAAACCAATTAATTGAACAACCAATCCATGCTCTTAAAGGGAAATATATGTGTGCTTCGTAGCAAAGGAAGTAAGCTTGACTTAAGGCATTGAGGTGAGCATGACAAAATGTGAAGATGTGAAGGTTGAGAGGACATAGTAGAGGAAGATAAAAAGGAGGTAGGTAGGGTGTGGAAGGCCTATGATTCAGCCCGAGAAATCCCTCAAACCAAGTTCTAGGAGAGAGTCCATGGCATCACATGCAAGGAGTAGTGGGATGTGCTAGAAGGAATATAGGGTTTAAGCAAATCCAAGATCAATAGTTTTAAACATAATATGTTACTGACAAGATAAACACTAAATGAATACTATTGGATTGCATCAATAATGAAACATTGTAAATTTAATAATTGATGCCTAACTATGGAGAGAAAAGTGAACATTATTAAATTTTAGTAGGTGCATTATAGGACTTCCTTGGAAAGGTGAATTATTGTATTGTTTAACTGACCATCCAAGGATAGAGGATACCTTCCCCTTCTATCAAGGAGATGGTCACATGGGAAATGGACGAGGATTAAGATAAGGAAGTGGAACAATCATAAGGATGTGGAAACAAAAGGAAAATGGGTTGAATAATTTGGATGAGAAAATTTGTTCTAAAACTTAAAGAGGAGAATAAATTTTATCTAGTTATTGAATTTGGTTTGGACTAGTTCTTGAGGATACTAGGTTGACTATTGCTTTTCTTGGAGCATAGGCATGTACGAATAGGAAACCCAAATATTTTCTAGAGTTAGGGAGTTTAATAATCTCCTAGTTTGGCTATGAGAACTAAATCTAGTTTGGGCAACTGAAAATTTGAAGGGATGGGACTCCACTACTCTAATCTATAAAAAAATAGAGGCATTTCCCTTCTTGTTAAACCATGAATTTCAACTCTTTAAATTATAAATAAACTATTAAAATGTTATTAGTACATTGTTTGTTAAACTAATATTTAAGATTTAATGATTCAAGTATTGTTTAAGAAAGTAACTTCAAAATATATTGTTGTTAGGGAATTTATCCTATTGTTGGAGTTGAGGCCACCAACTTACTAAGGGTTCTACAGACAAACATATGATGTTATACAAGCATATATTAAAGGAAAAGTTTGAAGATAGAGAGGATGCACACCTTATTCTGAAGGTTGATCCTAGCTTTGTATTTTTTCCAATTTCTTCTTAGCTCCACTGCTCCAACACATGCAACAAAGAAAACACCCTTCTCAAATCATTTTCAACTATTATAAAATCTAATACATGAACATATAAAGATGATAAAATCACAATCAATAACATTATTCATTAATAATTGAAACACACATAACATAGATAGGGAAGGAAATAGCTTTTTATTTATTATTGAAATTCTTGGAACAAGTACATATGCCTCTGTCTGGTCAAACTTCCTTGAAACCTGAATCTAATACATGTTTATTCTCTTCTCCAAGATAATTCCTCTAGCATAACCTTGTCTCCAAAAATTTCCCCTCTCCTCTTTTTATTGTCCATTGAGAGGAGGAGTTACGAGGTTAGGGTGATTAACGGAGTTGGGGTGGTTGTCAAATTGACCCCAAATTCCTCGTGATTAGTTGGTTTTTTCTTACGATTTTTAATGGAATATGTGAGTGGAAAGAGGGAAACCTGCGTATGGTACAAGATTTTCCTTAAAGTAACTCACGTATGCAACTTTTGGTGTAAATACGTGGGTTGCATGTATGCAACTCACATATGATATGCGGTTTGTTAGTGGTAAAGTCACGTATATATCTCAAACTCATAACCAAAAAAGTATTGATTTGGAGTGAAGTTTATGTAATTTAGGTCAAAACTTATTATAGTGTTAAAGCCCTTCTATCCATTTTGTCTTTTTTTTTACGACACATTGAGTGTCATCACTTGAACAGAGAAGTGCCAATCCAAGGAATAACAGATGCCCCCTAATGTATGAGGTTTGAGGGTAAGGATGGCTGAAATAAATTACAATCAGAAGCTCATAGGTCTCAGAAGCCAAGCCGCAAAGAAGTACCTGAAACAGACAAATAGAGGTCATTTTACAAAATCATCGCTGAGGATTCCATGTTAAATAATATGGAACACTAGCTCCTTTAAAAGATACATACGCATCATATAATACGGGATACATGGCCACGTATGATTTACAAAGAGTATTGTATCCACATGAGTATAACAAAAGATATTCAATAGTTGGAGGTGTGTCACAAATTATGGCACGATCTAACGCAACTTAGGTTTTATCGACTAAAAACCCATGGTCTTCATCTAAATACATATGTGAATCCTAACATGTGAATAAAGTAGTTGAATTCGAACATGGAGGATACCACTGAATTATCAGTTAAAGAGGTATACTCATAATCAACGCAAGGGATACCACCAATATGGTAAGTGGATCCTAGGGTACTATCCAAAAACTCTAGGTCTTCATCATTAGTTGGTGCTGATAGAAAGTCATTTGTGAGGAGGAAGACATTGATGAATCCTTCAATAGGTCACATTAGTAAATAGGTAGAATTGATGACGTAAGACGACATAGATAAATCTCATAGATGATCGGGAAAAGGATCGAGGTAAAAAAACGGAGGTTTAGGATCCTTGAACAGTGAGCATGACCCAAAAGTGAATCAAGGAATATTTAGACTCAAGAAAGACACCTAGTCATATTTTCAATGTAGGAGACACTATAATATTCCCCATATACTTGGAACAAGTGATCAATGGAGGAGTAGTTACAAAAAGTACAAGTTGGAATATGGAAATCCTAAAACTGAGACTTGACTATCAGGAGAGCCAAAACTAGTGATTTGGTCAAGGATAACTGTGTATTTGTTGCCAAACAACTTACAATTTAAAGATAGTATTTACTTCCTTTAGTTCTTGTAAATTTTTAACAAGAACAAGGAAGAAAACTCAAGGTCTTCTTCATTTTGAATAAACTTGAAGAAGAGATAGAATAATGCTCAGATCCGTGGATTTTACAAGCCAAAACTAGTGGATTCTCGGTTGTGTTTTCTTAATTTGAGAGTCTGAAAACTCCAAATAAGACTCTATGGGGGGGATTTTCCACAAAGTTAGTCTCCTAAGTCCAAAAAAGTACAAAACAATCTAGAGGAGAACTCTCTTAGCTCAGAATAACTAAGGCATTCATTTTTTGTAGTTAGTCGACAAGGTCCGAAAAAGGGGTAAAATATCACCTTGCCAATGCTCCTTCAAGAGAAAGCATATAACCTTAGTTTAACGAGTTTGAAGGAAGGAAAGGTCACTCCGGTTATTACATTTATTTACGAGTATGGGGCAATCAACAATAAACACAATGATTTGTACTTAGGTTTTGGCGAGCATGACAAGTGACAAAAAGGAATGCTCGGAATCTTTTTCATGGTTTAAACCATAGCACAAAATAAAAGTAAGCTCAAACAGGTTCCTTTTACGTAAATTTAGTCTTCCATGCCCAAAAAAGAGATAAACCTATACCTGGAAATACTCTTCTAGCCACAATGGACTAGAGTATTCAATTTTTGTAAGAAATCCACTTGGTCCGGAAAAGGGTTAAACTTATACCAATGTGGATGATATTTCAATTCCTTTAATGAGTTTGAAAGAACAAGTAAACTCGGCAATCTAGTCATGTTTAGGGAGTAAAACCAAAGCATAAAGGTAACTCCATATGATGGGAGCCTACAACAAGGGATAGTCAACAAAAATAAAGAGTATGTGGCTTATGTTTTCGCATATAATGGAAACTAAAAAATACTCCTGATTCCTAACAACGTGTACTATGGGCACCAAAATGACAAGAAGTATTCTAACTAGGGTAATCCATGTTAGGTAGGCTCTAATACATGGAAGAACAACGATGATTGAAGGATATTATGAGGTTGTACATCGCATTCCATGGAGGAAAAAGGATCATATGGTTCAAAATGGGATAGGGTATAGATACAAAAATGCAATGTAACAATATTCATGAACAATACTCGGGTGGACAATTGGGCACCCGCGTATGGTACGCACGGTGTTATCCACTACACACGCATATTCTACGTGTTGTGTATAAAATGTGGTAATTGACCCAAAATTCATGGTTTTTTGCAGAAAGTGGTGCTTGAATGGATTGAGAGAGAGAATGAGGATCTGGATCATGAATCCATGCACGATCCATTTACCCTAAATTCCCTCTGGCGGTGTGGTTTTTTCAAGTTAATTTGTGTGGCCAATATGCATGCCAAACCTAGATTGTTGGGAACCATGGTGAGATACTCGGATCCTGATCAGGGTGTATTTGACCTTCACGGTGAGACATTGGATATTATTACCGAGGATATTTACTTCATCATGGGTTTGTCACGTCAAGGAGTAGTTATAAGCTTAAGTGGTTTCGGTCATGGTGGTGACCCACTGAGTTGTCAAGGCTATGTTAACACTTAATGTGTGTCTGGATTGAAAAATTCAGGCACTCAAGTTCCTATTGGAAAAATATAGAGCTTTACACTCAAGGTCATTGTGAGTACTATTACACGAGTTGTGGGTGTGTCATCTTTGCATTTTGCCACTTGTAACCACATGCACCTATGTGTGGAATGTTTGAGGAATGTGGTATTTGATTGGTGCTCGAGTCTTATTATCAATATGAAGAAACAACTCAATTATTGTAAACTTGGAAAGAATAAGAACTTCAAGTACCCTATCATATTGACAGCTTTCTTCTTTGATCGTTTTCCATCCTTAATCCCCAAAGCGACTCTTCCTCGTCCACAACCTTGTGAGCCTAGGATTACTAGATGGGAAGATGTCCTAGTGAGACAAGGTGGTGGAGATATTCGAGGTGGATATGATGATGACTTCCACTCATGGTGGAGTCAACGGGCACCATCTTTCAAGCAATTCCCAAATATCAGTTTAGACTTGCGAGGTGATCCAAAGCTCATGCTACTTGTCAGACAGGCATGGGGAGAGATGGGTAATTCTTTTGCTTTTCATATATTTGATTTTTATGAATATTTTGTGAATAAGTGTATATACATATGTACTTTTTCGAGTCTAAGTAAAAAATGTATATGATGCAAACATTGGACCGGTTCGGCCGGATGGGCATCCGAGGACTTATGTGCAAATGATCGAGGGAGGTGGTTTTGATGCCATGCTTAGGACTATTGAGGGAAATATGGCTCATCTTACACATGAAATTCCTACCCTTAGGATGGATAAGATACCCACAAACATGTAGGAACATGTTTTAGGAGTTCCCTTTGCATGGTTACAACTGCTCAGGAAGGTGTCCAGGATAGTCCTTTGTTACCAAGAGGCACTAGTGAAGGAAGCTGAGGCTCCAGAGTCTCCCTAGTGTTTTTATCATCACGAGGGATTGTGATACCGGTTTTCATATTTTGTGATTTATTTGTGACTAGATATCTAGACCAGAACTCGATATTATGGAATTGTGTATGTATGTATGTATGTATGTATGTATGTATATATATATGGTATATGTGTGTGTGTGTGTGTGTGTGTGTGTGTGTGTGTGTGTGTGTGTGTGTGTGTGTGTGTATATATATATATACATACATATATAAATATATATATATATANGTATATGTATATAGATATAGATATATACATATACATATACATATACATATACATATACATATACATATACATATATATATATACATATACATAAACATATATATAGATATATACATATACATATACATATACATATATATATACATATACATATACATACATATATATATATATATACATATATACACATATACACATATATATACATATACATACATATACATACATATACATATACATATATGTATATGTATATGTATATGTATATATATATATATATATGATGATTATGACTTATTTACATGTGTTCCTATTTGTATTACGGAGTATTTTTTACAATGTATGTGACAAATTCCAATCAATGATATAATTTGCATATGAGTTAGTTATTGTGTTTTAATGTCTTGGAATGTGTTTGTATATAATTTAATTAAAATGTCTCTCAAGAAATATAATTCTTAAGAACTGATGAAGTAAATTAGGATGTATCATTTGATAATCATCATTAAGCTGATACTAACTGGGAGTCGAGTCTAAACTCAAGATGCAAAATACCATGTAAAGAAACATCTCTTAACAGCTCAATGACAGTACTGTACTCGGCCATATTGATGGTGGTAGGACCTAAATAGGCGCCTCCACAGGTAACTAATTGACCTATGGGTGCGTAGATGACCCAAGTGGCTAAGGCAAGGTTGCAAGTGTGATGGCTTGCGCCGTTGGAAAATCCTATGAATTTCTCTATTCACATATAAAACACAACCAAGACTACATAAGGAACACTAAAAATATAAAAATGTACAAATTTATACAAGTATATACAAGAAAAATCATGTAGCCTAAGCATAATACTTTTTTAGGTAGAGCCTGTTTCGGGGCTCCAGTAACTTGTTCCCATTGTAAGCTATCAATTCATATGCTCATTTATTCAATACTTTAGATACAATATAATGTCCTAGCCACATTGACTTGAGCTTCCCTGCCCCCAAGAGTTCCTTGTATTGTTCGTAAACCAAAACAAGGTCTCCTTCAGAGAATATCCTAGGCTCAAAATATTTTTCATACTAGATTTGTAGTCGTTGCTTGTGTGCCTTGTTTGTTGTAAGTGCATATCTTTGATATTCATCTAGATGTTCCAAATGCAGCAAACACTCTTCTAGAGTAGAAGTCTCAAGTAGCAATTGTATCACGGGTTTCAACGATGGTATCTCACATTCGATCGGTGTGACCACTTCCACCCCTTGAACGAGTTAGAGAGGTAAAAAACATGTGGAAGTATTGACTGTAGTTTGGTATTCCCAAAGCTTCGGATAAAGCATGATGTGTCAATTGGACCTACTAGCATTAATGGTATGATTCAAACTAGTTTTCAAAGTCTTGTTGATGGCCTCTACTTGTCCATTTTCCTGCGTGTAAAATGAAGATGAGTGATATTGTTTGAAACCAAGTAGAGTAGTCATTTCAGTCATCGTCTTATTCTGGAAGTGACTACCATGGTGTGTGACAATATTTTTAAGGATACAAAATATAGCAATAATTTGGATAAATATTAAATAATTCATCATCTCACCATCGACTTTGAAGGTAGGCATTGCCTCTGCCCACTTAGTGAAGTAGTCAACAACGACAATGATGTACTTGCACCGCCCAACCAAAAATAGGTTGTATGTCATGAAATATACCCCCCACTTAGTGAAGGGTCCTTCCGCGATTATGGGAAAAAGTGGATCATGATGTGACCGCATATTTTTGATGCAAAGTTGACAAGGATGACAACACTTAACATATTACACACAATCTTTAAAGCTGGTGGGCCAAAAATAACCAACACGCGGGATTTTATGGGTCGTTGCTAACCCAAATAAATGGCCCGCACATTCTCCTTTATGGGAATCATTTAGGACTAACTCGACCTCCTCATGAGTAATACATCAACATAGAATTGATTCTACCCCTCTTCTATATAGAGTATCACCAATAATGAGGTAGTTTTGGTGTTCATTCATAGTTTGTGTCACTCTTCTCGCGAGTAGGTTGTGCGACACTTTAGAGTCTCAAGATATATTAGAATATATCCATACTAAGGATCAGTGGTTGAGATTAAGAAGATGTGTTCATCAGGGAGTGACTCATCTTCCGTCACAATGTTTTCATCACTAAGGAACTTAGATATAAGTTTCGTGAATACCAAGGAATTTTTGGATTCGGCAAATTGGAAATCCAGGTCAAACTCTTGGAGTATGGAAATCCACTTGTTGAATTTTCCACCAATTATACGTCGAGATAACACATACTAGAAAGGATTCACATCCACAACTACATTAGTTGTGCAAAGTAAGATATAGTGGTGTAACCTCTGGATGGCATATGATGTCGCTAAAGTCAACTTCTCCACATGTGAGTATCAAATTCCAGGCCTTGCCAAAGCTCAACTGAGATAATAGATGACATGCTCTTGGAGTTAATCATCTTCCTGAACCAGCACTACGCCAACTGTAGAGTTTGATGCAGCCAGATACAATATAAAGTACTTAGTGTAGTTTAGTGGGTGCAACAAAGGAGATGACAATAACTCCTTCTTAAGTGCCTCGAATTACTGTTGAGCGTCTTCATCCCATAGAAATGGGGTGTCCTTCTTAAACAAGCACATGAAACCTTTAGTTATCTTGGAATAATTGATTATAAATCATCTAAGAAATTTGTACTTTCCTTGCAAAGTCTGAAGTTGTCTAATGGTTTGAGGAGGAGGCAAATTAACAATTGCCTCAACTTTTAATGGATCAACCTTGATGCTATTGTTAGACACGATGAAACCTATCAATCATCCTAATTCAACATAGAATATGCATTTATGGGGATTTAAATTAATCTTATAGTGTCTACATATTTCAAATATCAATCGTAGATGATCCAAATGATCTTTAGTCTTTCAGGATGCATCGGAAGGTCATCTAAATAGGGTTCGACTATGTGCTTAATGTTATGGAAAGTGAAATTCATTTCCTATTGAAAAGTAGCTCCAACATTTTTTAATCCAAAAGGCATTTTCTTGTATGTGGAAGTACCCCAAGGAGAAATGAAAGCGGTTTTATGCTAGTCCTCAGGTTTCATTTGGATTTGATTATATCCCAAGAAACCATCCATAAAATAAAAGACTTCGCTATTGGCACACACATCAATTATTTGATCAATAAATGGTGTACGGTAGTTGTCTTTATGACATGCTTTGTTTAGATATTTGAAGTTTGTACAGACACGTATAATTCCTTGTTTCTTGTCTACCAAAACTGGATTGGATACCCATTCCATCAATGAGATGGGGTATATGAAACCATCTTTCAACATTTTTTCTACTTCAGCTTTGACAGCTTCCACCCTCCAGAGATTGATAGGAAGTAGCTTTTTTCAACCATGTTTGATGTTGGGATACGTCTTTGTCTCATGCTTAATAATAGATGGGTCTATGCATGGAATCTACTTGTATGACCAGGAAAACACATCGTGTAATTCCTTCAAAAGGGTTATGTAAGTGGCAATCTCTTGGTGTGAATACTTTTCTCCAATGTAGATATTTTCCACGATGTCAGGTTTGGTGGAAATGTTGATCGTTATAGTTTCAAAAAAAAATTCCATGTTCCCCTTGAAAAACACTCCTTCCTTAGGTAGTGGATTCACGGACTAATCAACACCTTCACTCAATCTCACATGGAACTCGAAATTCTCTATTCTGTGTATTTCTGGAAGGAAATAGGACTTGTGATGCAGATCTTCACAAATTTTGTTAGGTCATATCATAGACTCCAGAATGGATTCATCTGAAGATAAAATTATATCCAAGAAATTGTATGAGTATGTCGAGCTCACTGCCCATGCGGAAAAATAATCTTCATCTGGATCCTCTAAGACATAATGAGTCAAGATAGAATCGACAAAAACATCATAAATAGCTTGGTAAGAAACTTTTGCTGCATATAAGGGCACATTAGGTTCAAATTATGAAGGTAGAATCCACAGGTCAATCCTATTTAAAACTGAAGAAACTTCTCCAAATATGCAAATGGTCTTCCCTACACTAGTTGTTCCAAGGTAATTTATAGGAGTGGGCAAATCAAAGGTTCCCATAAGTGAAATGTACAGCCAAAATCCTAAACTTTCATTCATTGGGCGCATCTAATCAATGCATGGAACATTGGATTCCTATGTGTCCATATGACTTTTCCGAGCATAGGATAGTTGATCAATGGTGACTAGATTTCCTTCATGAGGAAACGTGAGGACTCGAAAAAATGACGATAGAATTGCACACATGGCATAGGTCCAACTCCTTCAGAAAAGAAAGTTGTAATCCAATGGAACATCTACTACTTCAACTAAAACTGAAATTGTTTTCCTTGCCAATTATATATCGAAAGAAGGCATTATACCATGTGGATGAAAATGCCTTCCATCAAAATAAGTCAGAAAAGTGTTAGACAGGACCAACTTGGGATATCCCATAGCTTTCCAACATGATATGGTCATTACACACATATATGCGCCTTCATCTATAATTGTTTGTCCAATTTTTTTCGTCATGAAAAACTTTGATTTGGAAAGCAACGTGGTAGGGTAAGTGAGGTTTGACATCAGACAAGTCAAATTTAGCCATTAAACCCGTAGAATCTGAACTACAGATAGCTTCGAGAAGTGCATTTTGTTGTGAAGGGAAACTTTGTAACACTTCCAAAGCGGACATAACACAAGTTTCTTGGGCTAAGTCCTCTATGATTGAATAGTTGGGAGCATCCCTCACGTTAGGATTGTGAGATTCCCTCTTGAAGACACCTTTTGGTATCTTAGGCATAGGGCCAGTCAGTTCCTCAATGGTAAGCGGGGCTGGAATTTCATAAGCTTGTTTGTCTTTCTGTGAAGACTCATACTCATAGTTTTTAGCTCTGGTTTGCAATAATGCATGAGATCATACCATATTAATGTATGATTGACCAATAGAGGAAGCATTCTGAGTGCCCCCAACGGTCTTAGGATCACTCAAAGTTGTATTTTTTCCCTGTGGAAATGGATCCTTAAGGATGGTAGGTTGTTGCTTTAACAAATTCTAAGCCTGCTCCATGAGGGGGCATTGATAAGTTAAGTGATCTTCCTGAAAAATTGTGCATGAAAAATTCACTTTCTTCTTCTCATTTCCCCCCCCNTTTGACTAGATTGTGCATTATAAATATTTTCATTTTGAGGGGAGGGAGAAACATCATCGGTTTCCTCTATTATAGAATACTTCATCGATAGCTCATGTATTTGTCTTGCTAAATATTCCATATTACATGATTCAACAAAACCCACATTGCCATCGGCATGTTTTCTTGGATTAGGTTTCACAAAGTCTGTATTGGACCTCAGTGCGTCAGGTATTATTTCATAGAGGATCCCAAACTGAGCATAAATCAGATCGAGTTGTTAGGCCCTTATAACAGATTCATCTTCCATTGTTACCCCCGAAGTCGAAACGTCTTTTGAGATATATGGCAATAGGGATTTCAAAAACCATTCTAAGAGAAACTGAGTAAGAACATTGGCTTTAATAAGTCTCTTTTGTCTTATCCTTTCCTGAATATGATCAAAAATGTGCATCGCCTTATTTTTTCTAAAATTCAACAAAAGGTTTGTACCAGCATCATATCTGGTAGGAAGTTGGAAGTGGTTAAGAAAAATTGGCACTAAATTAATGAAACTATCGTAAGCGGCAGGTGGAATTTCAATGTACCATTTGTTTGCTATGCTAGTTAGAGTTCTCTGAAAAATTCATAGCCAAATCAAACCATTGTTCAGTGAATTCGAGGAGCGTCATAGATGAAAAGTAGTGACATGGTCACTAGGATCATATTTGGTTTTTCCTTCAAAGTTAGGAATGTCTGAAGGTAATTTAATTGTAACTGGTGGCCAAGTCGAGTTGTGGCGCATGGGGTCATTCACCAATTTTGAAAGGTCTGGAAAGTTTAACATTTCTAGGAAAGGGAATCGATGCCTAGTTGGAGATTGTTATTGAGGAGATTGGTGCGGAGAAGTTCCTGCATCGATGTCCCTATAAGGTTGATTGGGGTTTCCCCCAACCGCTAGCTGTGAATTAACAATGTTTTGGAATGGGTTCCACCCAAAATCCAAGGTATTACTAACCTGAGGTGCATTATATCTGTGGAACTATTTCCAAATGAAATGAGTGTCATAGACACAAGAGCAGTGGTTCTTCCACCAAATAATGAAAAAGTAGAGCTTCTGACTAGTGCAGTCAAATATTTGCCTATTGTTCAAAATTTGAATCCCGAAAATGGATTTTGACTTCCTGAAGATACACCTGAGTAAGTAGGTACATGACCCAAAAATGGAGAGGATGGAGGGATATGCCCTCCATACCAAGGATACCCTTAAACAAAAGAAGTAGAACCGCTAGGGTTATTCAGAAAGTTTTGAAATAAAGGAGACGATATGAAAGGTACACCAAGTATGCTAGAAACTACTACATTAGACAGACCAGTAGTAGTATTCACAGATACTGGAGGACTAATGACTCTAGTACTCAGTGAAACAAGGGTTGAAGAAGTAAAATTTAATGAAACTACTAGTGAAAAATGTGTGTTAGATATATGTGTACTTACATGTGGAGGAGATAATCCACTGGCTAACATAGTTGAGGTAAGGGTATAAATATCCCCTAATCCTTCTCCCATATTTTCCATTATGAATCCTAGAGGGACATCAATCCCAAGTTGAATGAATGATAGAATTTGTACAAGTACTCAATATCCTAAATTCGTGAGGGGTTTGTTAAAATTTCTCACAAACTCTTCAGCTTGCAAGTATTCAACTTCAACTGAAGGAAGATCAGGTTGGGTATATGTAAGTTCAGGTTCTCTTGGTCTTTCACTTACACCAGTTAATTCAAAGGAACCACTCATGTTGACTCTTTTCCTTAAAGGTGGCGTTGGGGGATCCATAGTAAGTGGTAGAAGGTTATGCAACCTTCTTGACCTACGAAGGGGTTGATCCTCCACAACTAAATATTTAAATCACAAACCTAAAGGAAAATCTATAACACAAGCAAACCAAACAACACACTACTAGAAAAGTTCCTAAGTATCAAAACTAGGCAAGTGAAGATACCTTCGTAATTAAATTCCAAGATGATGAGGGCCTAGAAGAAACCAGTGAAGGGTAAAAGAACAATTACTCAGGGTCCCAATACAATTTCTCTAGGGAAAGCGTTTGAATCACCAACCGATTTTCCAAATTATTGCACGGGGTTTCCTCCCACATATTTCATAGGTAGAGTGGAAATATCCTTCCATTGGAACCTCTGTATGAATCCAAGTAGTCAAGATACTAAGGCTACCAACCTTGCAAATAAATTCCAGTGGAACAATCCTCAGTCCAACTAAGATGCATGGGTAGGGTAACAAAGCCCAAAATTCAAACAGTACAGACACTGCACGGGGCCAAGGGTGGTACTGAGCGAATCCCCGAAAGAACAATAGTTCTGATGTATGATAAACTGAGTATTGTAGGGGTATCCATCCAACCCAATCTCACACGACCTCGTGCTTGACTCCTATGTAAGAGGAGCTTTTAGGTTCCTTCCTTGTAAAGTTGGATTTCCTAAGTGAAAGGCCATTATGTCCGAGTTTAATGGTTTTGGATAGTTTAAGGATAAACCCTAATCCAAAACCCTAGCCTGGGCTAGTAAGTGGCATCCCTAAAAAGAAAACTTTACTAATTAATTTTGAGTTATAATTGTTATTTTTAAAGGTTATTATTTACTCGGGGTGAATGGTCGTGAAATTGGGCAACTTTGACTCAACAATGAAGCAAAAAAAATGTATGATGTAATGTATTTCAAATTGACATTTCCACTTAATTTCCTTTTTCTTTTCAAAATTAAAAATTATCTCCTTAAATTTGTAAATAAAAACTCTTTTCCTTTTTTTCTTTTTTGAAAATTCAAAAAACTATGCAGATGCCCTAACCTAAAGCAACTAGACTAGAATGCACCTAGTTTGCAATTGTTTTTATTTTTCTTTTCAAAAAGGAAAAAAGGAATGGGAAATTATGTACAAATGAAATTCAAACATAAAAATTTGTATAAAACAGACATAGACCTATTGATCTCATAAAACAAACTTCAAAGCACATAAGAAACTTGACAAAGACCAACTTGTACAAACTACAAAGTCTTTATGACAACATTCTTCAAAAATTGGGAAAGAAGAAGTCAAGTTAACCACTAAGCAACCAGACAATAAGTGGAGTCAAACATCAACAGAGGTTGAAACATTCAAACTCTACATAAAACTCAATCCAAGCATAACCAAGTGATGAGAACTTAACAAGTCTTCTACAAAAATTTACTCCAAACAAATGGAAGAGGTTTACAAAATATAAAAACAGAGACCAAAACCAATAACAGATGAGTAAGAGTTCCATGAAAAGTCTTAAAACTCAGAAATTCAAAAGCAAACTTGGAGGGACCAAACCCTAGCTTTCAAAAATCAAGTCACAAGAAATAAGTGACTATGCAATAGTAAAATCGCGTATGATACGTGACTGTATAGTATAAAACCCATGTATTCTAAGGAAATACGTGATTGTAACTACCCTGCACCTACGAATTATTCCAAAAAAAATCAAAAAGAAAAAAGAAAAAAAGACTTAGAAAATTTAAGTATTGGGGTTGGACTAACTGGAAATTCCTTCTGCAAACCAAAACAAGACCAAAATTAACAGGCGGAAGGAAAAACTACACAAAGAGACCCCCAAAACAAAGGTAACTCCCCAGTGGAGTCGCTAGTTCAGTTGTTAGGGAATTTTTCCTACGGATGGGGTTGAGGCCACCAACATACTAAGAGTTATACAAACATACATATGAGGTTCCACAAGCATATATTAAAGCAAAGGTTTGAATATAGAGAATATGCACACCTTATTCTGAAGGTTTTTCCTAGCTTACTATTTTTTCTAAATGCTCCTTAGCTCCACTTCTCCAACACCTGCAATAAAGAAACAAACCTTCTCAAAGCACCTTCAACTATTATAAAATATGAGACATGAACATATTAATATCGAAACTTAAGATAAAAGCACACTCAATATTATTACTCATTGATAATCAAAACATGCATAACATAGATATGGAAGGAAATAGATTTTCTTTATTATTGAAATTCTTTGAAAAAGTACATATACCTCTATCTCCTCTTTCTTATCTTCTCCAAAAGAATTCCTCCAGCGTAACCTTTTCTCCAAAAATTCCCCCTCTCCTCTAGCCCCTCTCCTCTTTTTATTGTCCATTGGGAGGAGGATTTACGACATTAGGGTGGTTAAGGGATTTGGGGTGGTTTCTAAATTAACCCCAACTACCTCGCGACTAGTTGGTTTTTTTTTTTTTTTTTAATGATTTTTAATAGAATACGCAAGTGGAAAGAGGGAAACATGCATATGNAAAGAGGGAAACATGCATATGGTACGTGAGTTTCCTTAAAGGAACTCGTGTATGCAACTTTTGGGGTAAACACATGGGTTGCATGTATGCAACTCGTGTATGATATGTGGGTCGCTAATGGGTAAGTCGTGTATATAGGTCAAACTCATAACCAAAAAATATTGATGATGGAGTGAAGTTTATGTAATTTAGTTCCAAACTTTTTATATTGTTAAGGCCCTTCTATCCATTTTATCCTTTTTTATGATGACACATTTAGTGTCATCACTCGGACGGAGAAGTTCCAATATGAGGTATAACATATATTATTATTGTACTTTTATTGTATTATTATTGTACCTCCTTTGAGATATGTTATTGATGTACTTGGTCATGTAAATGTACTTGAAATAATCAATGTAACCCTTCTATTAAGTTGGGTCAATATTTCCCACAAGAAATATTATATAAATGTTATTTTGAGTCTCCCTAGGAGGTCAACCGTGTTTGGAGCAACAAGTCAGCACAGTTAGGTTACTCACTTAATCAGTATAAATAGAGAGGGATCTCCTCTCATTTGGACACACTTCTCACTCAAGCAAGTATGCAAGATAGAGAAAGAAGAGGCTCACTGGAGAGGAGAGATAGTTTCTACTATCTTTGGGGTTCATCTTATCTTGGTTGATATTGCACTTGGTGACGAAATATATACTAGAGAAGTTGTTGGGTTTTCTCCCTTGTTGTTTCCTAGAGGAAAATTTGTATGTTCTTTTGTATTTTAGTGCTTTTCTTTATTTCAGTGATACTAATGTTATGGTTATGATGAAATGATGCTAAATGTTTAAAGATCTTGTATAACCATTAAAATTATAACATGGTATCAAAGCTACCCTGAAAGAAGTCTTTGTGCAGCTAGTTTGAAACTAGGATTTTCTATTCCAAACAGTTCCCTCCACAAATCAATTGAAAAAGGAGGACCATCTAACTCGCCCTGTGAGGGTGCATCTTTCTATCAAGACAGTTTTCAGTTAAGTGGATTTTTAATTTTTGGCCTATAATTGTTACCGGGAAAACTAGGGCATCAAATATTTTATAGTTATGTACACAGACTTGGGAAAAGGAGTACAATGGTCAACTCACATTGAGGAGGTGCATCTTTAATCTATCCAATTATATTTTCAAGTCACCCAGGTTGAAAATTTAGGTTTTCTCTGTCAAACCCTAACTCCACCAGAAGTAGTTTTCTATACAGGATTTCGAGCTAGCATCCAATTGAAGCACTCTCATTGGTAAGTTATATTCTCTCTGTTTCAATTTAAGTTCCTCATTCTTACCAATATGAAAAATAGTACCAAGCTTTAGGACAAGCTTGGAGGAGATGAGAACGTTTGGGCATGGAAGTATAGAGTGTTTCTCATACTAGAAGATCATGACTTGTAGAACTATGTCAAAGAAGAAGTTGTAGATCCAAGGGGAGATGAGGACAAATCTAAGCGTAAGAATAATTTAATCAAATCCAAGAGGATCATTGTAGATTCTATAAAGGACCAATTGATCCCACGTGTATCATCCCTGAAGACTCCCGAGGAGATGTTCGATGCACTGACCATATTATATGAAGGAAAGATATCAACATGAATATGATCGTAAGGATTCAACTCAAGGGTGTGAAGATGAAGATGTCAAAAATCATTCAATCCTACTTCAAGAGGGTCTCCCAGATCAAGGAACAACTATAATCTATTAGAGACAATGTCAAGGAAGTAGAAGTGGTAATGGCCACTTGGAATAGTCTCCCAATGGGAATCATTCATCCAAGGAATTTGTTCTAGAAGGAATCTCACCAAATTCAGTAAACAATGGGAGGAATGCACACAAGAAGAATCCCAATTAGTAACAAGAGAATAAAATTTGATAGATGATGACAATCAAGCCCTAATAGCTCATTCCAAGAAGGGAAAGTACAAGAAGAAGGAACACTTTTACAAGAAGAAAATATTTCCAAAGAAGTACCTCTCACATCTTACATGTTTCACCTATGATGAGAAGGGAAATTTTTTGAAATATTTCCCCAAAGGTAAAAGACATGAAAAGAAAGGAAATAATAAGAGACACCATGCTCACATCATTGAAGATGATGGACTAGTCAAGAAGAAAGTCAAAGACGACTCCTCCAGTGATGAAGAATATGTATTGATCTCAGCACTCACAGGTATAGTTACTCATGTAGCAATGTTTGGCTTTTAGATAGTGGTGGTTCCGAGCATATGACTGGGTTCAAGAATCACCTCACCCATATGATAGAAGAAGACTCACCTTACAAGGTGAAACTTGGATATGACTATCAATATCCCATAAAACGGGTAGGAAAAGCATCATGCAAGCTAAACTCATGAAAATCCATCAAGATGAAATATGTTCTCTATGTACCTGGATTGAAGAAGCATATCTTATCCATATCAAGTCTCAATGCAAAAGGAATTCTAGTTGCATTTTTTGATGGCCAAGTTCTCATGTGTCCCAAAGGTAACACCTTTGATGATGCAATGGTAATTGGAGAGAAAGAGGGAGGCTTGTACAAATTCAAGGGCCATCCAAAAAAAGAATTGGTTCATGAAGCAATAGAACCAAGTGAACTATGGCATCAAATACTTTCACATATACACAATGATTATCGATCAATAAGCAAAGTGTTGACAGTTCTATCATAACTCTGGAGGAAGCATGAAGGTGCATGCAAAGGATGTGGAAAAGGAAACAATGTGAAGAAGTCATTTCCAAGAAATGAAATAAAAACAAACGAGATCTTGAATATTTTACACTCAGATGTATATGGACCCATGTCATCCAAATCTCTAAGTGGGAATGCATATTATGTTTCTTTTATAGATGGTTACTCCCACGAAACTTGGATTTAGTTTCTGAAGATAAAAGATGAAGTATTTAGTAAATTCAAATAATTTGAATCCCTTGTAGAGAATCATACTAAAAATAAAATAAATACCTTGATATCATAAAATAGTGGTGAATTTACTTTAGATCATTTCAAATCTTTATGCAAAGAATCAAGGATTAAGAGGGAGTTGATCAATCCCTAGAATCCACAATATAACGGTGTTGCATTAAGGGATAACTATACAATACTGGAAGTTCTGAATGTCATGATCCATGATCAAGACCTATCGATGCACTTATGATTCAAAGCATCCAAAATAGCAGTATATGTACAGGACAGAGCACCACACCATGTGCTAGAAAACAAAACTCCAGAAGAAGTGTTCTTAGGGGAAAAATCAAAATTCATCCTAGTGCCCAGTTTATATACATGTTCCCAAAGAGAAGAGAATGAAGTTGGATCCTTCAGGAACAAAGGTCATATTAGTTGGATACAGTGACACATCGAAGGTTTACAAAGTCTATATACCATGCTTTAATAAGATAGATACCAGCATAGATGTTACCTTCGATGCGGATGCAGCCTTTAGAAGATTGAGGCAGATTCACTCCAACGAAGTACATGAAGGGAACCTAAAGCTTCCAGGGTTAGAGACACCGTGATGGAAGAAAAAGATTAAGAAGAATATGACTATCATGATATGACCGAGCCACAAAGTAGATCTACCCCAAGAGGTGAACACATACAAGAGAAGACCATTTTGGGCACAAGAGATCATCCAAGATGCAGAGAAGTATGGTGCTCTATACGAGACTTCCAAAGAAATAAAGAGGACTCATACACACTCTAGTTGTGTGGGACTGCTATCCGACATCATTGATGCAGATCCTTCCAGTTATGAAGAATCAGGCGAAAATAAAGCGTAGAAGGATGTTATGATTGAAGAGTACAAGTCAATCATGAAGAATTATGTCTAGGAAGTGGTTCCAAGACATGAAGGGAAGTTTGTAGTGTCTCCCAAGTGGATCTACAATAACAACATGTGGCAAATGGAAGCATCGAGAAACACAAGGCAAGATCCATGGCCCATGGATTCTTCTAGAAAGAGGGAATAGATTACGAGGAGAATTTTTATCCTATAGCCAAATAAACTTCAATTAGAGATATTCTTGCAATAGCTACAGTGATGAAGTGGAAGGTACATCAGATAGATGTAAATATTGCCTTCCTGAAAGAAGTATTAGAAGAGGAATTGTATGTGGAGCATCCACAAGGATTTCAGGCACATGGTAGAGAGACACATGTGTGCAAATTGAAGAAGGCCTTGTACAGTTTGAAATAGAAAACCAGGACATGGTATGGCAGGATAGATGGGTTTCTGACAAGATTTGGATTTATCAAGAGTAAATATGATTCCAACCTTTACTTCAAGTTTGAGGATGGGAAACCTGTGATACTGCTATGGTATGTAGATGATATATTCCTGATAGGTGATGAGGATCTATTAGCATAAACGAAGAAGAGGATTTCTACAGAGTTTAAGATGAAAGACCTAGTTATCATGCACTATTTCTTAGGTCTTGAGGTGTGGCAGAATCCAGATGAGATTTTCTTGATCCAAGGAAAATATGTTATGGAGATCCTGAAGAGATTCGGGATGTTGTAGTACAAGGCTATTGCCACACCGATGGCATCGAAATTGAAGTTGTTGTGTTATCCTACTTCATAGAAAGTTGATGCCACAATATACAGGAAAATGATTGGTTTGTTAATGTACTTGACGAACACAAGGCTAGATATGTGCTTTGCGGTGAACACTGTGAGTCAATACATGGTAGATTCAATACATGTCCACATGATTGCGGCAAATCATGTATTGAGGTACCTGAAGAGTATGATTTATTATGGCCTCAAACCTGCAAGATATTAGACGATCTTCCTGTAGGGATATGTTGTCTCTGATTGGGTTGGTATTTATACAAATAGGAAGAGCACTTTATGGTGTTGGTTCAGCTTAGGGTCTGGAATGATTTCTTGGCTTAGCAAGAAGCAAATGAGTGTAGCACTAAGTATAGCCGAGGTAGAGTATATTGCAGCTTGTTCAGCAAGTTGTGAGGCAATATGGCATCGGAAGCTACTTGTGGGATTGTTTAATGTCGATTTAGAGATGACTTGTGTGCACTATGACAAACAGAGTTATGTGAACTTGTCTGAGAAACCAATATTCCATGACAAGTTGAAGCACATCAAGATCTGATATCACTATATCTAGAATATGGTGTAGAGAGGAGTAGTGAAGCTCCAGTTTATTGCGATGAACGAGCATATAGTCGATGTATTGACCAAGCCTTTGGAAAGAATCAAGTTTGAGCACTTCATGGACAATCTTGGATTTGTTTATATCGGTGTCCATCACAAGAGGGAGTGATTTGTCCATGTGGTCCTCACACACAATGTGAAAAAGGGTTAGCTCTGTGGAGGACGAGTGGTCTTCACATCCAACATGAAAAGGGGTTGGATCTGTGAAAGATGTATGAGATTTGCTTCCAGTATGAAAAAGGACTAGCACTGCAGAGCTGTGCACCCAGTATGAAAAATTATTGGTCACTGCATGGGTACACCTAGTATGAAAAATGATTGTTCGTTGTACAAGATGATCTCATCTTGTCTGGTTGTATATATAGAGTTATTGGTTGTATATCCAAGGGTATATCCCAACATGGTTGGTGGTATCACCGAGGGAGATCACAGTGTCACATGTAGGTTTCTAGATGGATTGGTTTATAATGGTGTATGTTATTACATGTAGGTTCCCCAATGGACTACGTTGAACTGGTGCATTTTTTTACATGTAGGTTCCATGATGGTCTGGGTTGAACTTGTGCATGTTGTTACATGTAGTTTCCCTAATGGACTGGGTTGAATTGGTGCATGTTGTTACATGTAGTCTCTCTGATGGACTAGATTGAGTTGGTGCATGTCGACTGCTGGTATCACCAAGGGTAGATCCCAACATGGTTGTTCATATATCCAAGGGTAGATCCAAGTCTGGTTGGTGGTATCTCCGAGGGTAGATCCCAATATGACTGGTCATGTCACCAAGGGTAGATATCAACATGGTCATCCTAGGGATTATATGCATTCTCTAGGAGAATGGAGGAACCTGGTTAGTTACCTGGAAGTTGATTCAGTCTAGGGATGAATCTTAGCCTAAGGATGAGAGCCATTCTTTAATAATGGAGGCACTTAGTCAGTTACCAAGATGTTGACTCTGGCCAACCTTCATCTTGGAGATGAAGAACCTGATCTGGGATCAGGATTTGGTTTGGGACCAGGATGTTGAATTCCTAGAGTGCATTTAGGCTCTGGTTACATCCAGCATGAAAAAGGGTTGGCTCTATAGAACTTATGATGATGTATAGATTCAAGAGATGTCACAAGTCAATGGCCTGAGTACCAAGTTGCAGCAACAATGGTGAGATTCAGTGATCATGATGATGTCTAGTGACTAGATCCAGTGATGATGTGTAGAGTTGATATCCAGTGATGATGTTTAGTGTTGAGTGACAAGACCCAGTGATGATATCCAGGGATGATGACCATGGCGAAAGAATACCTTCCTTATTAAGAGGGAGTATTGAAGAAAGTAACTTCGGAAGATATTCTTATTATAATTTTATTGAATTATCATTGTACCTCCTTCGGGAGATGTTATTGATATACTTGGTCATGTAATGTACTTGAAAGAATTAATGTAACCCTTCTGTTGTAAGTCGAGTTAATAGTACCCACAAGAAATATTGTATAAATGTTATTTTGACTCTCCCTAGGAAGTCGGCCCTGTTTGGAGCAACAGGTCATCCTAGTTAGGCTATTTTGTCATTCACTTGATGAGTATAAATAGAGAGGGCGCTCCCCTCATTTGGACACACTTCTCACTCAAGTAAGTGAGCAAGAGAGAGAAAGAACAGGATTTTGCATAGGAGAGATAGTTTCTATTGTCTTTGGGGTTCATCTTATATTGGTTGGCATTGGACTTGGTGACAAAATCTATACTAAAGAAGTTGTTGGGTTTTCTCCCTTGTGGTTTCCTAGAGGAAAATTCTTGTGTTCTTTTGTCTTATTATGCTTTTCTTTATTTCAATGATCATAATGCTGTGGTTATGATGAAATGATTCTAAATGTTTAAAGACCTTGTATAACCATTAAAATTCTAACAAGTATATATTAATAACTTCATATTATTTACTGTGTCTTTTTTTATTGTGAGATCATAGGATTCATTTCTTGGACTAAATTAAAATTAGCAATAACAACTAGAAACTATAAGCTTAAGATTTATAAATTTATGCATACTTGTTTATTCAATTTCATTAGATTGTTAATTAGTATGAGTGGTAGTTGCATCATTCATGTGTTTATATTTTGAATGTTTATCAATAAAAAAGTGGTTTGGGATCATCAAATTTACATGATAATTTATAAGTGGTTTGGGATCATCAAATGTTACATGATAATTTATAAGTGGTTTGGGATCATCAAATTTTACATGATAATTTCTAAGTGGTTTTGGATCATCAAATTTTACATGATAATTTATTTATTTTATAGATGCTCTACAAAGTGCTTAACATATTTTTATTCAGGTTGACCATATGATGAACCGATGTTAAATATATAACCTTAAACTCTTTTTAGAATTTTTATTAACTACATTTTAAAAAGTACAACTTATATGTATTTCTATTCATGAAAATCTAGAGATAATTATATCATAAATTTCACCTTTTTAAGAAATTCATGGTCATCGGTAGGAGCAGAATATGAAGGAAATGAAGTCTAGGTGAAGAAGATACATTATTTTCCCCAATTGCACCATTATATATTTGAGAAAAAATGGCAAAGCTTTAACATTTTGTTTTTCCCAAAGCAAATCAACTACTAAGAGTTCCCATAAGCAAGCATGTGTTCCCAAGGGGCCCTAGTTTTGAAACATGCTTCTAATACCATGTATAGGTCCCAAGGCAGCAATTCAACATATGAGTAACTCACGCAAGAAAAATAACTCAAGAATGAGACTGATTTTGTTTAAAACAAATCCAAGTTTAAGAGTTCTTAACACAACAAGAAATCAACCATGAACATTAACAGAAAATCCAAAGCAAATTTGCTATATATGAAAAACAATTGAATCATACAATAAAATACATGCTTGATAATACATGTCAAACTAGAAATAGTGAGATAGGAATGCCTACCCTGTAGAGTATATCATTTACATCTATATAAATTATGCTAAATTGACTACTTGCTTATTATACTTCTGATGGGACTCGGTTAGAGGTAGAGAGTGGATAAAGAGTATTCATTCAAATATTCTCTCAATGGCCCTCCTTATTCCTATAGAAACACTCGAGAATAATTACCCCTAAGGTTCTTTTAATGATCGATACAACTTCAACTATATCATCAAACTTGTAAACCTCTTGCTTCACTAGCATTCATTTTACACTTAAAGATTCAAATCCAATGAAATTAGTCAATATAATTAAAACCAACCCAAGTGCAATTACATAAATTTATTTTCTTGAGTACCAAATTAAAATTTAATTCATATGATTTAAGGAAACTAGACCCTTTGTGTTCCACTCAGTAGAACATATAGAACCTTGAAAACACATTGCATGCTCAAGTCTATAATACTAACATAAATTTAAACTTATAATTACAATTTACATTTTAATAATTATAATAACATCATCCTTATGTTCCAATTACTAAACATATTACCAATAGAACATACAACTATCTTTATCATTTTTCTCTCAAAATTGTTGTCCCTAAAATTCCATTAAATAGTTAACCATACTTGGAACATTGCACTAGGATTAGTGATGATTATTCCACATAACCACTATGATATTAATAATACATAATACACAAGCCCAAATATACATAAGGTATATCTATCATTCCTTACACTATAAATTAGTTCACCCATTCCATCAGACATTTGACAAGAGAGGTCTTAACGATGATCTATTTAAATAGAACTTATGTCAAATACTTATAATGCAAACTATGCATAGCATTTCTTTCATTGAAATATTTTAAAATACACATAAGATGGAAGATTATTAAAACCTCATAACAAATACACTATATTCCAACATAACCAAGACCAAGTGTTAGCAGATGTTGTTAACAAAAACATATTTCGTAGGTTAATAAACGGAGAAGTATTCTCTATGCCAGCAAACTTCAATTTTGTTTATGCCATTTCCACATATGCGAATTTAAAGTAAACAAGTTATAATAGTCTATCATCCTTAAGTTGTCATATTATACAAACAAAACTAAAACACATGAAGATGGATTACAAATGTTGCTACTTCTTCCTCTTTCCAAAATTTATTCATAAACAAGGGTTGCCTACATGCTACAAAGTTGATTGTCACACTTGTTGTTGACCATAGGAAAGAACATAAAATTTTTGGTCGAAAGTTTGACTATTCGCAAGGCGAGCAAGGCCACAACGGAAAAGAAGAGAGTAAGTCGAAACTAAGAATTCGACCTATTTTGAGAAAAGACTAAATGTATCAATGAGTTAAGTTAGGAAAGTAGTGTATTTTGGGAATGGACATGAATGTAAAATGGTTTGATAGAGCCTTTATAAATGTAATGGGATTTCTTGGGTTAGTTAGAGAATCAGTCGACTGTTAGTTGAGAACTAGTCGATGGATAGAAGAAGAGTTGTGAAAAGTATATAAGGTTGATCCATAAGTTGTGTGCAGATGACCATGACTTCTATCTCTCTCTTATAATGATTCTTATGGATTATACGATGACGAGGACGACGATCCTGAGAAGAAGATGACCAAAAGAGGAATAAGACATGAGAGCGTGAGAAATATAGAGAAAACGCATATATTATAAGAATATATTGAGAGTGTTTGCAGGCTGTGTGCGCAGACCAAAAGTGTTCTAAATATAACTCACACCAGATGAAGAGCGCTTTTGTGGTTTTTCCCGTATGGATTTGCATGTTAAATCTGTGTGTCTATGATATTTGACATCTATGTATATTGTGTCTAAATATTTATGATTTTGTTGCACATATATTGATATAAGATTGTGGAATGTTGATAACAATGATCAGTAGACATGCTTTAGATCTGTATATTTTGTATGTTGTGTATGTGTCGACAAATCGGTTTGCTTTCTATGCGATGTATGTGTCGACAAATGTCCATGTCTCTGCTTCGGTCGAGCGGTATGTTAAAATTGCCATGAAGAAATCCCCTTCTATAACTACAGAAGCCTGGTTCTCATAGTCCCCATAGGTATCTCGGGTGAGACCTCACTTGCGTCACAGGTGTTGCCGATAGAGTTACACTCTGTCGTACCAATGCCTCAAGATTTTTTGGATGGGAATGGAAAATTGAACCTGGGTTAGTGGAATTGATGCCAACACTTTTATATGGCCTCCTAGCATGCATTCCTATGGCCACTATAGGTTGAGATAAAATTCTATCTCACAAAGCTTCAAAAACATAGCTGAATTTCTCCAAAGAGAAAACAACATAATAAATTCAATATTAACTCTATTTAGAAAAACAAAGGATAACAGGAAGCTAAGAGACATATTTACATATTAACTTAAATAAAACCAACCTAAGTAACTATCATATCATTCAAAAAAAAAAATCCAAACGCTAGAAGAAAACATTCATGCTATTGATGAAAACAAAAGAGGTAAATACTAGCTTCACTTCATACATAATAGGATACTGGAAAGAAATCAAGTTTAGAATAGTTTCCTACGTAAATAATTATTCACAACAAAAATTTATTAGAATAGGTTGCATGGTATTTCTATTTACCATGGACTTATCCATGCATTCCATAGGTAATGTTTATAGAATTTTTGCAATTTTAATATACTCAAGTATCTCTTAATATAGTTGTAATTTAATTAGCTCAAATCTTTTCAAAAAAATAAAAAATAAAATTCTACATTCTTACCCTTACCTATGTAATTAGCTAACTTCATTGCTAAATTCCACTAACCTCACATTCCAATTAAAAACCACATGTTAAATATCAAATTCTCTATATATTTACATTTCAACATTCCTATAAACTCAATTATACCATCACAAAACCCAAACTCCAAATATACTATTTTTATATTCTACAATTCCAATGTTAGAAAATAGAAAGAAATCTATCTAAAAAAATTATATAACAAAATACAATTTATACATAGACAAGGACTTATTCCTAAATATATATTCCAACCATTAAATCCTTGTCTTAACCAGCTTAGTTTGTTCCAACCTATTTCCACACAAACCAAAAACTTGTTGCCCTCGAAGTTTAGAGTTATGACTCATCAAGACTAGAAGCTATATAGGAATTCATCCATATAATATGGACCAGTAATGGATTTATCATTACTTAACGCGCATCTACTAGACATGAACTCAAGAAATCCACTACACTTTAACGAGGGGATTATTTATTTATTTTCAGTTGAAAAAACCATTCCTTGGTATTCATTGAATCAAAGGAACCTTTTACATCTTCAGTCATTACAGTTATGCCACTAGGGACAGCACAAAAATATCAGATAATATTCTCCTATCCAATCATACATACATCACAAAAAGATACAAAATAGATACCCGCATAAAAACAAAGGTACCCAAAGCACCTGGGAATCACTACAAAAAATCCCTCTCATAAGAGAGCTGTCTGAATCAATCATCTATGTCCCTAGAGAAAATAACAGGAACCCAGAAATCTGATCCAAGCAAGGAGAGTGACTCTTGTATCCTGTAGTAGCTTGCTCAACAAAACCTGATAGTAGCTCAATGAATCATGAGAGATAAACTGTAATAGAATGAGCATATTCTAAAAAAGCTATGAAGAGTCAACCCCAATAATCTCATTTCCAAATGATTCAGTAAGTAAGAGATGGCCCGGAGCCAAGTTCAATCCTTCCTTGGATAAGATGTCTGCCCTCTGTTATGTTCCCTATAGACATGACTGAAATCCACCCAAGTAAAAGAGGACATGAGAATTCTGGTGTTGAAGCACCAAGCCTCAAGATTCACCATGTCTAGGGTAGATTCCTTTTTTTCCCAGTTTATAATCACAGAGGAGTCGCCAAAGATATGTAGGTAAGGTAACCCAATATCCTTGGCGACCCGTAGTGATGCCTAGAGTGCTAAGATTTCAGCTCTAGTATTTGTGCAGCTGCCACATCCGAGTTTGAAAACAAGAAGGTGATGTTCATTCATCCAAAGACAAAAGCCTGCTCCACCCATGTTATTTGCAGCAGCACCATCAAAAAATATCATAGGATACACAGCAGTAGGTGACTTCCCAATGTTCCTAATTCTATGCATGTGCTTCTGCAGAGGCATAAAGGTCTTTACCTCATCAAAAATAATATGTAACAAGCTAGTCAAAATAGGTTCTTGTTCATCAAAACATAATCGGTTTCTTTCCTTCCAAATGTTCCAAGTAATAAAAAGGGGCAGATACAGTAATATACCCTTATTTGATACCCAATTAGAAAGATTTTCCAGAAAAGTAGGGGCATTCCATAGTATGTTCATATTGAAAATACAGTTGAGTCCACCGATCACCTCCTTCAGAAAATGACAGCTAACAAATAGATGTTCAACCAATTCAGCCTCCTCTTTATAGAGATTGCGTCTATTAGGTCCAATCCATCCTTTCTTACTTAAAATGTCCCAAGTATTAATTTTCTTATTGCAAGTGAGCCATACAAAACTCTTAATCTTAAGGGGAATATTAAAGTACCAAATCTTCATCATAATGTCATTTTCCAAAATAGTTTTGTGATTTGTGACAATAAATTCATATGCTTTCTTTGTTGTCACCTTACCCATCTGCTCATCAAACATCCATAACAGCCTGTCCTCAGAATGTCCAATCCTAATACCCCCATGTGACAGTCCCTTTATATAGGAGGACCACTCTGTAGCCCATTCTCCCCCCAATAGCAGGTCTGAGGCAGAGTACCAATCAGTCCCATCCATGCCACTACCATCCAGATTTTGAGCCTGTGCAAGATATGTAATCCCCAGGTCAGTGAGATATTCTTTGAGCTCCTCTGAAAGGATGTACTACGAGTTGTGCCCAACAATGGGGTCAATGCCCACTCTGATTTTTAATCCATTACCCACCCTCCATCCCAACTGACAGGTAATCCACTCAATAATCCTTATAAACCCATTCCAAAAATATGAAGTACCAACAATACTAAAAGTTCGGCCACGAATCCAATCTTCAAGAGTTCTGTTCTTTAAGTATTTATGTACAATAATCCTGCTCCAGATCCCAATCCCATTGAGTAGTTTCCACATACTCTTAAGTCTCAGTGAAATACCAAACCATTCAAGATTCTTGATATCCCAACCACCAAATTCAATAGGTAAGGAAAGAGTTTCCCAGTTGACCAGATGAGAAAGCTGATGTCCATCAGAGGAGCCCCAGAGAAAGGAAAAATAAGTTTGCGCCATGCATTTAGTATTGATTTGGGACATCTTGCCAATGCAAACCAATGGACAGCCAACCTAGTTAGCACAGCTTTAATGAGGACCACTCTGCCACCAAGTGAAAGATACCTCTAAGTCCAGCTATGTATTTTTCTTTCAAATAAATCGATCATCCATCTCCAATCTGAGGTGTGGTACCCCAAAGGTTTAAGATGAAATCCCAAGTAATTGAAACCCACAATAATAGGGCCCATCTTGAAAGGAAACAGTTTAGTTAATTTTCCCCTGAAGTCATAATCCACATTTTGGTAGAGGAAAGAAGACTTTAGAGGGTTAACAGACATTCTAGATACCCTGCAAAATAAATCAAGTGCACCTTTATATGCACTCCATTCTTCAATAGTGCCAACCCCAATAAGAATAACATCATCCACAAAAAACAGGTGCGGTAAGGACAGATGTGGAGAATACTGATAACCCATAATCAATCCATTGTGCTGTGCATCCATAATAATGCGAATGAAACCCTCCATAATCAAAATGAATAAGAGGGGAGATAATGGGCAACCTTGTCGAAGCCCCCTGGAAGCAGGAAAGAAATCCGAAGGCGTCCCATTTACCAATACAGCGAAATAGGAACTCGTGACACAACCCATAATCCAATTGACACCCATTAGAGGGATACCAATATGAATGAGCAGCAATCTGATGAAGGTCCAGTTGGCTCTATCAAAAGCTTTAACCAGGTCTAGTTTTAATACTAAGACATTTGAATTTTTAGTCTTAATCGAGTGTAGTAGTTCCTGGGTAATACCAACCAGTTCCATAATCTGTTTGTCCTTGAGAAAACCAAATTGATGTGTTGACAGTGAACGGTTTAGGATGGGCTTAAGTCTGATGACAGCAATCTTTGAAATAATCTTGTATACCAGGTTACATAAGGAGATCGGCCGGAAATCAACAAAAGTCAATGGATTTTCACATTTAGGTATCAGGGTCAAAAAAGTAGAATTTATGGAACCCATGACTTTACCATGTAATCTGGCTTGTTCCACATCCAGTACCAAATCTTCCCCCACCATATCAAAAAAGTCCAGAAAGAACTCAACAAGCCACCCATCAAGCCCGGGACTCTTATCCTTCATAAACCCCCTGAGCACAGCTTCAAATTCTGGTCCAGATATGGGCTTAAGAAAGCAATCAATATCTTCATCAGTAGTCATGTGCGGGAAGAGCCTAACAACCTTCAGTTGCTCGGCAATATCAGAGGACTTATCATCACTGAAGAGGTAACTGAAGTGATCTTTCCCAAGTATCTTAAGTTCCTTGTCCTCCGATACAGAGTTCCCTTCCCGGTCATTTAGATACCAAATGGTATTTGTATTCCTTCTGACAGATGCAAAAGAGTGAAAAAATCTCGTATTTGCATCCCCCTCCTTTAACCACAGTACCCTACTCTTCAGCCTCTGAGTGGTGATCTCATGGGCCCAATATTTACCCTCCTTTTCCTGAAGAGTTTCCCATTTTTTTGTATTAAGTACCGATAAAATACCAGAGTCTTCCAATAATAAGTCTGAGATGCCATTATTTATATCCAGAATCTGTTGCTTCCTTTCAAGATTCTTTTCCCTTCCCCAGTCCTTCACAGAGCCTTTAAGTCTACGCAACTTGTGGGAGAGTACATCCATATGGCAGTGATCATTCAACTCCAGAGGATCCTTCCAGGAGGAAAGGACCAAATGTGTGAAATCCTCCTCCAACAGCCAAGCTCTATTAAATTTGAAAGGCCTGCAGGGAGCGCAGCTTTTCGGGCCCCATTCCAAACAAATAGGGTAGTGATCTGATACATCAGATGCAGTAGCCCAGGTCCTATAGTAGGAAAAATATGGAAGAAGAGACTCAGAAAGAAAGAACCTGTCCAATCTTTTGTTGATGCCCGCGTCCCCAAAGCACTCGTTTCTCCAAGTAGGGGAAAAGGGGTCCATAGAAAGATCAACCAACTTATTGCCAGAGATAAGCTGGGAAAAATAGGATGCCAATGGGTCCAACCTAGCTTTAAGCCCCGAGACTTCAGCGAAATATAATGTGAAGTTGAGATACCCAGCCAAAGGAAATCAGGCATCCCCAAAATCCCACCAGACACCAAGTTGTTCCAATAGGTAGTTCTTTGTACATAGGGACCGTAGCAGTTTATCACAGTTAAAGTCTCTGCCAGGCCTTTAAAGAAATATTTAAGTACAATACCAGCCAGAGAAGTAAAAGCCTTGCAGCGGACCAAGTGAGGGTCCCAACTGGCAAGTAGTCCACCTAAGAGGCCTACAGCATCAGATGCACAGAATTCCCAACCAGGCTTAAGTTTAGAGAATAGATAAAGAGCATGTGCATGACCACACATCGTCTCTTGTAGGAGGATCATATCAGGTCTAAGGTCAGATAATAATATACCCAGGGATTTTTGTTTGGCTAATCCCCCAAACCCATGGATATTCATTGATAAAATCTTCATGGAGAAGTGGGTTCCACGAGTGTACATGCTCTAAGTACCTGAGAGGAGACAGGAGAGGAAGGAGAGTGTCTGGCCGCCTGCTTTAAACGAGTCGAGAGACGGGTATAAGATACCCCAGTGCCCTCCTGAGGAGGCTTCCTAGATTTTCTGATGGTTACATCCTTAAACCGGATAGAGTCCAAAGGTAAGGTGGAGGGGGATAAAGGAGTCTTGTCCGAGAAGATAGAGAGGGCAGTGAGGAGAGAAGGGTCCAGGAAGGCCAGAGCTTCAGGAGGACTAGATGAAGAGTTTAATGGAATAGGCACAGAGGAGACAGCAGGAGATTGAGGGGTGGATGAAGAGGACAGTCCAGATGAGTTCAGAGGGAGAGAGGGATAGTGCTCCAGGGTAAGGGGAGGGGGGACAATAGCATCAATCTGCTCAGAAGATAAAAACGGATCTGAGGTGACCAAGTTCACCACCGGTGCTATACGTGAATGTTTAGCTACAGCTTCAATGTCTTCAATGTACATCAGCTGACCTTTCGAGAGGTCATCAAAAGTGGTAGGCGAAGACGAATTATAGATAAGATCAGTGGAGTCCTCTAGGGGATCAGTAGGCTGGGTACTAGAATCATGACTGGGAAGAACCGTAGGTTCATTAGAGTCCTCCAGGGGAGCATTAGGCAAGGTACAATATTCAGGACGGGGCAGATCAGGGACAAGTATGAAGTTAAAACCAGTCCTAATAGGTATACCATTACGGAGGCTGTGACAGGAATTCCGGAGGTGTCCATTTTCATGACAAAAGTTACACCTGAATGGCATATGCAGATAATCCAATCTTTGGGTGATAATAATATCACCACACACTATGTCAATTTATGAAATAAGTCCCTTGGTGATATCCACCTCAACCAGAATCTTTGGTATTATTTTATCATAAATAAGATGAAAGTCCCTCTCAAGTGCAACAAAACAACCAAGAAGATTAGCCAGGTTTACAAGGACATCCTTACTCCGGAGCGGGAAGGGTAATGTAGGTAACAAGACCCAGAGATGTCTGACAGTCACTCTTTCAATAAGAGGATCAAACCCTGAGTGCCACTTCTTCAGTACAACAGAACCTTCAAGTACCAGCCAAAGTTTTTCCAGAATAAGGGAAGCATCAGACTCTTCTAAGAATACAAATACCAGCCATTTATTTGCCAATAGGCTAATCGAGGGAACATAATGTATAAGAGGTTTCCAATGTAGGGTTTCCCAATCAACCCAACCCTCTTTCGACATGGAACAATATTCCAATCTACCGATCAACGCCCTACGGCAAAGGTTCTCCACCCTGTCCAAATATACATCCTGTCCAAGAACAAAATGAGGTTTATGTTCAGAGGCCTTAAGGGCTTTTGCCTTACGCCGAGATGCGTAATGTAACCGTCCCTTCCCAGAGTGAGTAGGTTGACATCCCACAGGCAGGCCCCCCATAACCCAAAAGAGCAGGGTAACAAAGTGCAGTACCGGAGCGGAACACATCAGAGGGGTAAGCAAAACCCGAGTTACCCCTGGATCAGACCAAAAGATATAACAGGGGTGAGCCAACAAACAACCCAAATTACACAACAGGTAAACAAAAAATACCCCCAGCAAATACAGCCAAATAGTCCATACAACGGTCCAAGAAACCAACCAATATAATAATCCCCAACCCCACACCAACCATGAGATAGAAGGGTGAAACCCTACAACCTAAATAACAGGGTAAAACCCTACCTCAAAATAAGCAAGCAAGTATAAATGTATATAATTAAGATATACCATAATACATAAAACACCTCAATACACCACAGATAGTGCTCTTAACCACATCAATACCCCACCTCAGGTTCCCCATACAGTACCAGAACAAATACAAAAATACAAAAAAGAAAAATTCCCACTTTTTTATGGTTGGTACTAACCCTCATAAGAGGGTGAACTCCATATAAAAACCAAAAAAAAAACATAAAAAACCCATCAAGAGTATCCACGCATAAAAAACCCCACCAGAAACAAAGGTAAACAAGTGTATTCAGTAACGAATAGAGTTACCTAGAGACAGGTTAACCTGACAGTAGAGCTGTGAGCCGATGTGAATCGTGCCTGTCCATCGGGTCAGCCGTATACTTCACCAGGGAGTACCGACACCACGGACTAGTCATCAGTGCGTGCGCACCAAAACAGCTTCAACAGGTGAGAAGAAGATCGAAGAAAACCCCCGAAAGGTGACAGGTAGGAACCCACCAGCCACCAGCAGAACCCTTCCACGCAGGTATACTACCAACAGGTCCAATAACAACAATACCAGAAAACTGATATGTTATATGAACCGACGCTGGCTTCACCGTACCCCGTTCCAGGAAACCCCGGCCGCAAACCCCACAAGGTGCTTCAGTTCCCCAATCAGTCAAAATGCCTGCAAAGAATCATCCTCCAAGTGCCAGAGCTCACAAAGGAGGCCACCGGCAAAAAACTTCCTCAACGGTGACCCAGAAAACAGTGCCGACACTAGGGAAACTCCGCTCCCTCCCTGGTCCAGGAATCCAAGCCACAAACCCAACTAGGATCGACGGTCCCCCAAAAACCGGCCAATGTTCAACAGTGCCAAACTACCGACAGGCGCTAGAGAACTCAAAAGATCAAGCGGCAAATCCCGACCACCCGTGCATGTAATCGCCGACCCGTTCAATAATCATCACGTGAACCCCCAAAGTCAAACCTAGTGCAAGTGACAATGATAGTAATACAAACCCGACAACAGTCCAACAAAGTGCACCAGCAAGACCCCGAGAGTGACTGCACACCGCCGAAAGAACCGCAAGTGGGGAAAGGAGAAGGTTATAGGAAACCGGGCTTTACCACCACCCAGTCCATAATAGTGGGCATTGAAAGGTCCAGTTCAACCCCCTAATACACCTCAAATAACCGCAGAAACCGGTACAAGAGAGCACAAGCCGCTCAACGGGGGGATTATAATATCACTAATGTTCAACTTCCTTCCATATTAAAGGTTCAATCATGCAATATTCTAGCAAAATTTCACCAACATTTTCTCACCATTCAATTTTTATTTTCCCCTCATACATGGAAACCTCTTGTATTTCGAAGCTCTTTTAGGTTTGACACCTCAATCTCATGCAAGTTTTCCATCTCCTGTATTTTCTTATTTATTAAATATTCACCCCCGAGGTGATACTCTCACTTTTTTATCTTTTTATTTTTTAATTGTGTAAATAATCAACCCGCTTTATGTGTGAATTTTAAAATTTTCCATATTATTTCATTTTACATAATATATTATTCTTATTTTTAATTAAATAAATAAATTATTATTATTTTCAATTAAATATTGATATTTCAAGTTTCCCATAAAAGAGAGTAATTTTTAAGTAAAATAATATCATCTTGGGTTGATTTATTGTTACCTTGTAGGAGTAATTTTTAGGTGAAATAATATCATCATGGGTTGATTTATTGTTATTGTAGTAGCTTGACATCTAAAAGGCTTAATTACTATGGAGTAAGGGATTACCATCTTTACTATGCACCCACAATCATAATCATAACCATGAAAAGAGTACTATGTTCCTTTATTCCCATGGAAAAGTATTCAAATTGTGCAAGTCAAATAAATCAAGCAATTCTATTCTTAGATAGATTGTTGTCAAACTACTCAACTTGACACATAGGTTATTAAAATTGAAAATTTTTAATTACAAGGACATCATCATAATTGAGTTATTTTAAAGTTTTTTTGAAATTTTAGATTCATTGTTGATTCCAAACTTAATGAAATATATGTGAATCTTTATCTTGCATATTCTCTAAAGTGATTTTGCGTTTTTTATCGAGACTTAGTAGGCAAAGCAAAGCACCTCTACTCATCCCAATACAATGAAGTCAAAGCAGCCTAGTTATGTCCCATACCCTTATGTTGTTGAGCTAGAAAGAATTTGTCATGCCTACTTCACATACAGGAATATCACACACATAGACATTGAGCGTAGAATAAAAAATCTTTACTTATTACTAAGATTGACATAGTAATTCTACAGTTGTACATTATAATATTGAAATGGCAGCTTGCATAGATTTCAAGCGATGGTGACAATAACACAACAATATGGTTAATTGACAATGCACTGATTTTTGAATGGCGGCTCGATCCTATATGGAAGAACATATGGAACAATGCACGATAAGAATTATATAAAATTACAGATTTTCCATTGAATGCTATGGATTAGTAATTAATTGATGTATATAGAATAACAAATTCAGAGTAGCTTGATTTTCTCTATGATATGTGGAATTAACTATGAATTTTAATCCACATTTTTCCAAAATCAATGGTTGTAATACCAAATGGAATAAACAATTTCTGCTTATTCTGATATTGATAGAGTATTTTTGCAATTGTATATTAAAACATTAAATAATAATTAATTAATATTAATTGATGATGTTACAATGAGACTTATAATGGTATACTTATTTTCATTGATTATTCTCTAGGCGAAGGGGTGTGTGGCTTTTGACATTTCATTAACCTAAATACTACCACCGCCACTACTAATACTACTACAAATTGGATCAAAAAATTGTATAACACAATCCAAATAAAAAAATCTGTAATCTCACAATATACCCTCTTCATTGTCCGAGTCTCCAACATAGAGTTCTCCCAGACATTCAAAACCTAGAAGCATGCATCACTAAGATCAACAAATTCATAACATAGCATATGTGTATAGACATTTAATATAAGAAAAATACCATCATAAGATATCAATGTCAATCTTCCAATATTCATTCATAATAAATTCGGATCCCTCACTGCAATAGCTTAGCAAGCCCCAAGAAATTTATCCTAGGTCAATATAAAACACCTCCATCCATAAGTTCTACATAACTTGTGAACCTAACATAATTGTGACTAACTCAATAGCATTAATGGCCATTCCATCATTGCCATCACATAAGCAATCATATCAGCATCATTAAATGCATTCTCTTCTTCATATACAATAACACATAACATGTGTGGATTCACTCATACACATCTCTATATACATAAACAATATACATGAAAGTCATCAATTCCATCATCATAAATAATACAAATCGTCAAAGTGACCAAAGATATGCAACTTGCTCATATACGAACTTGCCATGTTGATCAAAATGGGACATTACATATATAACATTGTCTTCTTGTCCCATTTAAGGTTCCCGTAATGTGGTTTAACCTAGAATTTTAGATCGATGCATGTATAAGACAATGTTCAATAAAATATTATTCCATGTCTATAATATCTTGTTGCATGTGAAAATGCTATCACTAGACCGTGACAGACTTTTAATCTATAAACCAAGATTCCCTCTAGATTTTGAAGTGTCTAAAGGATGAGAATTGTCGATGGATAGGTCCCTAGTTCACTATAAGAACTTCCATTCTCCCATACCTTTCTCTCTTTCTTTCCAGTGGTTAATTTAGAGTGCATATGTTCTTGGATAAGGCTTGTTGGATTCTGAGCTCCCTCCCTTGCAATGGAAATGTTCAATCTTAGTCATAGTGGAAAAAGGGAGAGAGATAGATACCTCTTAACATTATACCCAATTCGAGAAAACAAAAAGGAAGGAAAGAAAGAAAAGAGGAGAGAAAGGGTCCATGTAAAATTTCAAAGGAAGAAAATTGTGTAATTTTGACCATTTGCTTAATATTTATGTGTGATTCCATTTTTTCTCGGATTATTTGAAATTTAATGACTAATAATGTTTCATTTTATAAATTCCTATCAACTTACTATTTATTATGCACATGGCATCATAGAGTGTTGTAATCATTGATAGAGTAAAATTCTTCAACAAAATTTACAAAGTAAATTGAGAGTCCAAAATTATGCCAACATTTGCAAATGATATAACTACTTCAAGTCCTAAGAGTAAGACATCTTCCCAAAGGGGTTGGATGCATTAGTGAAGAGTGAGGTGTTTTTCACTAGAGGACAAGATTCAATTCTGTTGGGGGGGTTTCCTAAAACCATATAGGTTACCTTGAGGTAATGGTCAAACATGTAATTTCAAGTAGAAAAATTGTATTAAATGATATCATAACCCCTACAAATTAGAAAATTTTTAACATTAATAATATAAATTCAAAACCTCAAGAATCGCTCCCTATAACACTTTTCCTAAATAATATTTTTAAAAGGATTGTTTTTAACATAAACAACTTAAATCTTTACCATACAAAAAATTAAAACTCCTCGAATATGATTTTGAGTTTAGAGATTGTCATATAAAGCCCATAAAAAATGTGTTGAGAATAGAACCCAAAAAAAATAGTTGTGATAACTTCCACTAAAATCAAATGTGGTCCCGTTAAAGAGCTTTGGGTGAATACCCCTGTCCTATCATACTTTTTATGAAAAGGGTTAGCTTATCTAGGCCCCTCTATCATGCGTCCACCAATTAGAGCCCAAACAAAAAATGTGTTGAAAATAAAACCTAAAAAACTAGATGTGATAACCAAATGTGATCTCATAGAATAGCTTTGGATGAATACAGTGGCTTATGATACTATATATGAAAAAGGTTAGCTTATGGGCCCCTCTCTCATGCGTCCACGTGCTAGGGTGGCAGACAATATTCGAATTTGTTGAAAAAATCGAACATTTCATGGCCGCCATGGAATACTTCATGAGATAATGTTCTTGAAACGGTTGAGTTTATCCATTCAAGTAGAAAGGTGGTGTGGAAGTTGGATTTGTTTTGCTTGTGTTATAGAAAGAGTCAATAATTCTATAAATTATGTTTTTAAGTTGGACTTTGTACCCCGGTAATAAAGGTATGCATGTTGCATGAGATTGCTTTAAAGTATTATTATTTTTATCATAAAAGACAAACAATGTGAGGAACCTTCAGCATTGAACATGTGAATTTCAAACCTAAAACCTATCATGAAGAAATTTCTATGGAATCATGTGGCATTGTTAATCCCTATGAAAAAAGAAGAATATTTTCTTTAGTTAAATTAACACCCACTAAGTACTAAAAATCTATGTTAAAAGGATAAATTTAATATTTATTACGAGTATAAAATATAATTATATGAAAACAATAAAAGATCTTAGTTGTCAGGGTTGAGCTAACAAGGTTTTGATGAGGTTTTTCTTTTGGATTCATCGTATTAATTTATTAAATTAATGTGTTTACTTAATCTTAAGGTTTTGATGAGGATTTTTTTGTTGGATTCATTGTATTAATTTATTAAATTAGTGTTTTTAATTAATTTAGTATTGTTTGAAAGATAGGAAAATTGTTTATCTTGACAGTTAGTGTTAATAGTAAAAACACAAGATGAGGGGTGCCAAGTGGAGGAGGGGTTTTCTTCAATCCTAGAGGAATAGATATGATTAGATTTTCATGGGGGCTTAGTAGTACTACTAATAACTATGCGAGGTGTATGCTCTATATTGTGGATCATATATTATTTCGTCGTTGATGATATCTCAATAAATGGTTTTTGGCAACTCTATTTTGGTAATTAAAAAGTTACGTAATGGACTCTCATCAACTCAAAGAATTCAACATAGAATCGTTTCCAAGGTGGAGCAGAATTTGAAGCAAATTAGCAATTTATCATGTTGGCATATCAGTCGGAATAATAACCAAGAGGTTGGTAAAGTTGCAAATGAAGCCACTCTTTTGGATAAAGGCATCATCCGAATAAACAACGGTCCACCTCTATGTAGGTGGATTCTGAAATACAAGAATTAATCTTGATTTGGGCCATTATTTTATTAATCTAGAGCTTGTTAATGGGGTGGATTATAATTAATCAACCTAACTACGAATACATTGGAAGGGGCAAGTGGTTAAATCATGCATGGCGCGTGGATCTTGAACGACAGCCTCACCTCCACTTCCAAAACATCAGTTGGAGAATTATCTCCCATCATGTGTCTATCAACTCACACAGTACTAAACCTGGTACGTGCGAGGGGTATAATGAAACCGGTTGGTGAAGTGACGTGGGAGGTTGAAATAAACATCATCCCCGCGATGGAATCGGACATTGAAGCGAAGGATAGTTTGGATGCAGTGTGGGTCTTGCTCTGGTACCAAAGTGTGAGATTGCAAGCAATTTGCAGTGGGAAGCTTGTAATAGGAACACGCTTGAATTTGAAGGTGGAGATTCGAGGAACGAATGGTATTCAGGTGGTGCATGGTAAGAATTTTTCTCGAGGAGTGGGAATTAGCTTGAAGGAGGTTCGGGTAAAGATGAATGCAAGCATGGCAGGATAGCTGGGAGGCAATAGGAAATTCCATGAGGGGAAAATCAACCAAGGGAATTTCATTCCTATGATGGAGAACAAATCGGAGCGTGGAAGTGGAAGGGAAACTGAGATACATAGTGCATTGGGGGGATTTGCAGCCTAAAAAAACACGTGTGATGAATAACAGGGAAGTTGGAGCACATTGAGCAACAAATTTCAGAAAGGACGGAGTGGAAAATTGAAGAAGAAGGTTAGTAGCTAATGGAATTAGTCATAGACAGAGATCATCACCAGGATTGCATACAATAGTTGGCTCAAGGAAGGAATTCCAATGTTGGAGAATTTTCAAACTTTAACATAATGGAGATGTACATCTTTCAACAAACGACCTTGGCCAGGTTTGAAGAACATTGCATATTTGCTCAGCAGAATAAAGGTGATACCTGACAAGTTTGCCTTTAAATGATATGCCAGTTTTTGTCATGTTTATGTGTTGTTGTTATAAGTTGTTACTATGTCATTTTATTAGATTCTATAGACGTAAGTTTAATTGAAAGGTAGTAAGTACTACTTGGATAACATAATTAAAGAAATTTTGAAGCCCCTAAGCTTGCACAAGGAATTTTGTAATAAATATGTAAATTGTTTTCTCGACTATTATAGTTTACCTCAACTTGTTTAATATAAAATCAATCACCTATTACTATTAAAAAATAGTAAAACACAAGAGTCACCAACCCTATATATATAGTTGACCTTAATAAAAAGGGAAATAAACCCTAAAGAAAAGTTAAAACCTTAAAAAAAATAAAAATAATAATACAATTAAAAAAAACTTAAAGGCACACAATAACTATAAACAAATAAACTAAATAAAAAAGAACCTAATAAAAATACATACAAAAATAAAAATAGAAATATATATATATATATTAATTATAAAAAATTAATAATAATATAAATAAATAATAATAATAACTTTAAAATATTATATTATATTTAAAAATGAAAAAATAAAATAAAGAAAAGAATTAAAATAATATTACACCAATAAAAACAAACCAATAATAATAAATTATAGATGAAAAACAAACAATAATAATACAATAATTATTATAAATTAAAAAAGAAAAACAAGAAAAAATAAGTCCAGAGGATTAAAAGAAAAATAAACATAAAAGAGAAAGACTTTAAAAACAAAGGAAAAAAAGGAAAGGAAAATGCAATGTAATTGTTAAAAGAAGGTAAGGGGAAGAAGAAAAAGGACAACAAAACCATAGGAACAAGAAAAGAGCAAGAAGGTGAGAGGGAAGAAGAAAAAGGACAACAAAACCATAGGAACAAGAAAAGAGAACAAAAAGTAAAAGGGGTGAGAAAAGAAAATACGACAAATGAATAAAAAATATAGAGAAAACACACATGGTTGAGTTACTTAAAGACAGACCCAGTTGATAGTGTTGGTGTTCAATTACTACTTATCCTCCATCCATCATCTCTATTAAGATTATTGGGGCATTTCTCAATTTCAATAACTTACCTAAATTCCATGTTAAAGTAATGATCATCATTGTCTATAATTTTTGCATCCTCAATGCAAATGTGATCCTTAATCTTGTGTGAATATTCGACGAAAGTGGAGGAGCAGGAGCAATTTTGCTTAAAATAATAAAAGATCATTTTAATTTTTATTGAGATGCATTTTTTTTTAATGTATTAAGTGTTCATGTAATTTTTTTTAATTTCACAAAATGTTGTAATTTAATAAATTAATTTTTTTCTCATCTTCAAATTAAAGTAAATCGAAATTGAAGCCCCCAAGGTATAGAACGATTAGAGATAAGGTGTATTATTAAGGCACTCCATGTGACATTGTGATTCAACCTCAAATAACATATGCACCCGAGTAGGGGCATTGTCGATACACTTAGGGGTAAAGTGGTAATGGACAGGAATCAACCATGTCTCACACGAGTACAAACCCCACCCCAATTGTTGATTCCCCTAGCACAAAAAAATAAAAAAATAAATCTAATTTGCTTTAGTATTATATTTATATTTTTCAATTGGTCTATAACTTATGCCACATTAATGTTAGAAACATTTGTTGTGTCATGCTCCTCCCTCTTATTGAGAATTCAAATGCACCTCTACGCATAATAACTAGTTTTCATTTTGTTTTGTTCTTGGATAATGTTAATTTTGTTTAAATAAGTGAACAAAGACATATGCTAAAAACCTTAGAATGTCATTATTTTTAATTACTAATTATGTTTTTTTAAGTAACATTAATTTTTTATCTTTATAAAAAAATATTATTATGACTTTTTTTCCACCAACATTCATTACAATCCAAAAAAAAAATTATTATATCAAAATAAGCTAACTATACTTCAAACAAAATAAATTTTCCATGCTCCAAAACATGCAAATGAAATGTTTAACAAATTATCTTTATTTTATAAAAACATATCATGATTAAAATCCTAACAAATTATCCTTCCAAAAATAAAAACTCTTTAAACATCAACTAATTCACAATAATTAAAATCTTAACCGAAGGCTAGATGTTGAATCTAATCAAGTATTCATGTCCATATCCTAAATTATAACCCATCCTATTTCATCATTATCTTACAACTTTCATCATTATCTTACAAGGCCACTAGAATCATACCTTAACAAAGTTAGCCAATCATATCACCAAATCTTAAACCATGAGAATAATGACTTCCAAATCCAAATATTCCAATGGAAAGATAGAGAGTATTAGTTTGGATTCAACTCTCAAATCTCTCATATTTAGGATTTGTTTCTCAAGTTCAATAATTCATTCATCCTGAGCCAAATAAACCTCCTTCACCTTGACTCAAATTGTGTCTGCCACTTCATAGCATCACCTTGACTTCATACTGTGCCTTCCACTTCATAGCATCCAAGGGTGCCTTAGTGGCATTACCCATCAACCTATGCAATTTATGTAAAGCATAGAGTTCTAATGATGTTTTCTAGAATTTTACTTTCTTTTATATGGTAAGATAATGGGCTTCACGTGGAGAACAAGTAAAGTCTACGGCCATCTAGATACTATGATTTCCCTAGCAATAGTCCACTTCTCAATGGAGAGGCCATTTCATAGAAAACATGTCACTTCTTCCCTCCAAAACTTTTCAGTAAGTAACATAACGTGACCACAGTGTAGCCTTGGTTTTGAATAACCTTACACTTTACTTCAGATGGTGACATAAAATATGTAACGTAAATCAAGAAACATTGCTTAAAGATAGTTTTGTGGGTATAGTCTATGGACCCTACCAATTTCATGTTGTTCATTAGATATAATTCTCTCGTCATGCCTCCACGTGATTTCCAATTTCTTTGAAAAGTAGAGAATTCAGAAGAAGAATAGTATCTCCCATAAAAATATTGCTATGAAGATATAAAATATATATTTTAATAATATAATATTAAAATTTGAGTATAATTAGCAATTGTATTAGAAGGTGCAATGTGTAATGGAAGGTTGAAAAGAAAAATAAAAGAAACAGTGGGTAAAGTAAACGTGATGAAATAAAAAAAGAGAATAGTCAAATAGATGTCAAGAAGAGTTCCCTCCTCGTTATTGAAATTCCATGAAGAAAGCAATAAGATGACAAAAACTTTTCCCTTGGCCATTGGAACACTGCATAACCATTTTTAAACTTTTGTTAACTAGTTGTTAATATTATTCCAAAACTCTAATAGTAATACCATTGAATTCATATGCACAAACATATAGTTGTGGAAATAACTTATGCATATTTCAAATTCATTCATTACACATTCAATTACATGAATTCACATGTAGCACCCCGGTTTTGACCCCGTTTGCATTAAAATGTATATGATGTAAATATTATAATTAATCATGGTGTGGAGCTAAGGGAAAAAGCCCCACCATCGATTTATCGTTTTATGTTTCGGCGATTAAAATCGATGCCGATGGTATTTCGTGCTAGCCAGGCACATTATAATTTGGACATCATGTACATATGCAATTTAATTAAAATACTCACTACCAGCTATGTCAATGCAACATTAAAGAGACGGGGGCTTGATTTCCTAAGGAATAGGGGGCGAATAATTCAAACCCTTGAGCCAATGGGGAAAATCCAAATGTCAAAGGGAAAACCCATCAAAACTGTCAATTACAAATTTCTTGTCTTTTTCCCCAATCATTTATTTCTGCGAGAAGTGGTTGAGTTAGTTATTGCATGGGAATGGGCAAGGTATGGAGGTCAAATTTCGAATTGGGCAAAGCACCCACTTTGGAAAAACGTGTTTTGGCTTAATGGGCAAGTAAGAACCCAAAAATTCATTACTCACCCATCATGCATTCACGTTCTCCATTCTTCACACAATGGAAAGCTTGCAGAGCTCTCTTCCTTCACTTTTTTGTCTCCCTGTGTGTTTCCCTCACGTTTGGCAGCAGTTTTCTTCATTTTTCCCCATGGATGGGAAGTGGTTTTGATAATGCTCAAGGGCTGGGCTCTCTCCTGGACGTTTTGTTATTGTTTCCTCACTCACACGGTTGGGGAATTTCATTTTTTGGTATTGCACAGCCAATGGGAGATTAGATACACGAATTGAGGGACTAAAGGGACCGTTTTTTCCCACGTGAAGCCCATAGAACATTTCTGGAAATCGAATTGTTCTCCCAGGTTCAGTTTCCCCCATCTGCAAATTCGTTTTTTGGCTCCCAAGTCATTTTTTTTCCTCAAATCCAGAACTTATATTTTGTGTGTGTGTATCCTGTATGTTGGTCTGAACCAGTTTGGAGTGGAAGAGGGAAGAATTAGCTTGATAATTCTAGTGTAGAAAGGAACCACACCGAGAGATCAAGAGGGGTTGGTTATTCTTTCTTGCACATCCTGAAGAGCACTAAAAGGGAAGGCGTAGCTTGAGGGACTGTGTAGCAAAGAAGGGGATGCTTCCTTGTGTTGGGTGTGTAGGTGTTGGGAAAGACAAGCTAGGTCTTGTGTAGGTGTCCATAGCTCTGTGTGGTTGATCTCACTAGCTTAGCATTGAACCTTCCATCTCCCTAGTAGCGTGATAAACCCAACTGTGTTTGGCTTGGCTGAGTTTTGATGTGTATTTGGCTATGTGTGTGCTTGTTGTAGTCCCCTTATTCCTTGTGGGAATCATGCCCAGTTTGGGGGTGGCAATGCTATTGAGAGATTGATGAACACACTGGCCTGTGGTTGGGTGGAATGTTGCAGCGACATAACTGGTTGCAGGACAAGCTTCTTCTCAAGATAAGTATCTCTTGTGTTTAATCTCAGCAACTGTAATTGTTTAATGAATTATGATGATCGTGTTGAATGCTTGAATTAATGTAATTGCTTTTGTTGTAGATTGCATTATGCATCTGTATATGTTTTATGTTAAATGCATTTTATTGTTTATGTTCATGGGACTTAGATCCCCGTTTAAATGATAGCACCAGCGCCACAGTCGCGTCCTCTCAAACGAGAGGTAACATGACATCACACACCACATTACAAGCAAAAATCAATCCATCTATAAATACACATATGAGTACTTATCTATAATCAAGTGAAAATCCACCAAACTAGTTGCTATAAAGTGACTCACCACCCAATCATAGGAATTACCTATAGATTTCGCCTCCAAGCTAGACCATGATACCTATATGGTGGAGGAATCTCATACATAGCTCTAATCTCACTTAGCTCAAGCCATCTCTCTCACAAAATATCCAGTCTAACCATTGTTAAGCACTCTAGCCATCAGTCTGACATGGCACTCTCTTCTCCTTCATAACACAAGGAAGATATCCCTTTCTATGCTCATTAGTCCCTCAAGGATATTATTCCCTTCTAGTGCAGGAAGAAAGAGTCCAAGACTAATAATGCCCTACTTTGAATGATTAGGAGTAACGCTTGGTCAACTATTCCATGAGCAGCACTAACAAAGTTGCAAATTTATGGAGTTTCGTCAACTACTATGGACATTCCAACCATGGTTTTACCCTCAAACTATCCCATTTCATCTCATAATATTAGTAGAAAATTCATCAATCTCCACTTTCTCTTACTAATGACAAGTTCATGGAGTTCTCTCTCTATTGCAAGCATAGCATGTATGGGATTCACACATTGCCCTTCCCTAACCCAAGGGAGGAAGAACATCCGATTGGGAGAATGAAGAATGCTCATGGGAGAGGAATGCTCCCAATTCAAATGGAGGAGAGTCAAAATTATCAATGAATGAGGGTGAATAATGGTTCCCCTAAGAGTGTGAAGAAGACAAGTGCGTCCTTCCCAAGAAGCACAGAGAAACATACAAAGGGACACCCAAGTCAAAGATTGATGGGAAATATTTTTAAGGAAGCATGGGAAAGAAATGGTGTACACTTATTTCCTCTTCCTTTCTTGTACCATGTTCTCCTTTATTGCTTCTCAAACAACGTTTTTGGTGGATATAAATTATTATATATTCCCTTTTATTTTTTCTTTTAAATACATAAGCACGTCATGGAAAACATAAAAATAACACCATAATCCTAGTCTACCATGAGGCCTCATGCACATTCACTAGTCGACCCTTAGCCTTGAGCTTCTCAGTAGGGATATTTGCAATGCATTTACCTTATATACAAGGAATCATTTAACTCATCCCACATGGCTTGACTTCTGTTAACGCCATATGAAAATTTTTATTATAAGAGATATGTGGGAACCTAATCCTATCAAAAAGTGTCGGGATGACACCATTAGAGTTTGCAGGGGTGCTGATGGCATCTACGATACAGCTTTCAACCACTAGAATAGGCCGTGGTGGAAATGAAGTAAAGGACAGCGTAAATTGACGGCCTCAACTTGAAGCAATGAAGATTGAAGGTGGCAAGGCATTTCATAAATCTTAGATGCAGGGTAAAGCATGGGATGTCGGATGCGCTGAAGCCATTAAATGGGAGTCATAATAGAAGGCTGAGACTGATCTAAAGACATATCAACGACGTCAAAGCATTTTGCATAGTGAACATGCTCAGCCCGGAGCCGCTTTTCTAAATCACGAAATAGGTTAAAGAATGGAGGCATCTGATGGCCGAGATTGGGATGCAAGAAGATCCATGACCATAAATGATTTCACATCCCAGACTAGCAAGGACGTAGTTGCAATTTCAAATTGCGAAAAGTGGTACCGGCCACTCAGATTGACGATCACTGCAAGAGCGGAGATAGAACTATGGTCATGGTCTATTTCACAATATGAAATAGCGCGGATGGGGTCAGGATCTCACATCGCAAAAAGTGGTAGGGCCTGCTCGGATCGACTGTCATGAAGAAAAGTCGATCTTGGTCGACGGATTAGAAGCATACCACGAGGTAAATTCACTCACCAGATCAGGAAGGGAAAAGTAGGTAAAAGGTTAAAGCTTTCGGATATGAACGGCCTCGATGAAGGGGAGTTGGAGAACGACGGAAGAGGTAATCCTTCCCAGATTAAGTTGCATACGTGTGAGATGAGGAAGGATGTAGCGTAAAGGACCTCACATACCAAAGGCTCAGAGCGCAAAGAGAAAGATCCACGGCGCAAACTACGTGAGAAGGGCACGAAGGTTACACTGTATAGAAAGCTATAAAAGGATCTACGTGGAGTTGGAAAGGTTTGTCTTTTCCAAAGCCTCAAACCCGTCGAATACCCGATCACATACAGAGTGCCAGCAGGGATAAACCAGGAGACTATGCTAAAAAGAAAGGTAGGCCCTTGATACTTCCTCAATGCTATTTGAAAATGGATGTGGTAGGAGAAGTAGAAGTGGTAGAGGTGAGAGATAATGCAGAACCAGAGGTTGCATGTCAGAGGGTTACAGAGGAAAGTATCGTAGATGAGAATGTTGAGATTTTCGATACCATCTTCGTGGGGGAAGCCATTGAAGCCGCCGAGGGTAGATTGGAAATCCTTAAGGACCAAGGTAGAGATACCTGTGGTGTTTTTAAATCTTTTTCCATTTTTTCTCTGTTGACCAAACCCCCCATTTCCCTGAGTTTGTCGAATGGTGTGCAGACAATTTCTCTATCACCAAAGGATTCATTATGAATAAGTCAAAGTCCAAAATCCTTTTTTTAGTCTAGGCTTATGTCGTCCATAAAACCCTGCACATCCCAGATGAGTTTGTCCATATATCCCAAAAATACCAACATGATAATATTATACGTTTCTTCAGAGAGTCTACCGACGAAAGTAAAGAAGCCTTCTTGAAGGCCTATTCAAAAGCCAAAGGTGACTTCATCAACCTGTCATACCCCATTAACCTTTGCCAATTTAATGAAGAAACCCAGTGGTGTATATCCCTGGCTAGTCAGTTTCTAGTTCTAGATACCGATGCTTATGTCCGAGAGTCATTGTTGAATTTATTGTTTGTCTTGAGTACTTGTCCGACCGAACCTAGATTGACCGGGAAATCTTATCAGTCTTGTTGTCTTAAGTTTGATGAATTCCTGGCCGAGAACATCCGTTCTCAGTTAGCGAAATTCCACAGCACTAAAGTATTCAGATTTCGGTCCTTTTTAATGAGGATGTTTATAGCTTATAACGAAGAAGACCTACAAGTACCTGAATTAGAAATCACTAGTGATATGGCCACAGACTATTGTAAATTCATGAACCAGTTGATGGCCGAAGTGTACGACCTTGTCTTTTAGGAAAGGCCACCCAGGGTGTTGCCTGAGATGAGGCGAATACTACACTTGTACCATATCAAGAGGATAGGAGACTGGTTCCTAATAGAATTCGGAACAATCATAAGATTGTACGGCTTTGTGCATCAACCCTACATTCTGTCATCTTTTCTAACTGTCAGGGTTTTCTCCTTGGAATTGATTAGACAAAGACTCACTGTTGAGGAGGAGCACTTCTTGAACTATAAAAAGAGCTCAAATTTCATTTTTTCCTGGGAATTGGTACCATACATAGTCAGGAGCAGAGCTGCTTTGCCATTGGTTTCCAACTTACTCAAGGAAATGGGGTTTTCTCTTGAACAATCTGTGAATTAAGATCCCCATAAAATAATTTCCAAAAGGTGGAAGGCTCACAATTGAAATCCTTTTGAACACACTGAAATACCTGGACTCAAGGAAGCAGCAAACTGGGATGATTTTCCTAATCCTACCTTGATGGACACCAGCATAGAATGAAGCACTAGCTCACCCCCGCGAGGAGTAGCTTCTCCCCAAAGAGAATTGTCCAAAGTAGTTGCAATAGCCGGGAATGTCTCATCATTGGTCAGCTATTCAGTGAGTTCAATAAGAAGAGGAGGTCCAGAGCCTATGGAGACTGAGGAGGTAGACACGACCAACATGCCCAAAAGATAGAAAATAGAACAAGGGCAACAATTAGTACAGGTTAAAAAGAGAAATACAAAGGGGCAGATGAAGAAGAAGAATATGGAGAAAAACCAGAAACAGGAAGACCCCGAGGCAACCAAATTGTAAATTCAAGAATGTGTCTTTAACGGGCAGACTCTAAACAGGCATGCATACAAAGAAGACTGGCTAGACTCTTACCGAGAAAGGGCTAATAAAAATTTTATAGAGACAACAAAGCTATATAGCGAGGTAATGCAATTGCCTTACCCAAACGTGGCATTAAAAACTATAAGGGATCGTGCCACTGACACCCTTAGCTTAGCTCTCACGATGGGAAACAAGGTATCAAAGGTTAATGTGAATCTCGCAAACGTTCCCACTACTGACATAATACACCTTAACAAAGAAACCAGGAATATCTTGAATGCTAGGTTGTTGAAGGCCACAATACAGATGTCCAAGCTAGAGGGAAGTAAAACAAAGACTTTGGATCTCTTGAGGAAGGTAAGAGTGCAGAACAAAGCCCTAAATGCTCAAATCAACAATTTGCAAAATGAAGCAATACAAATAGATGGACCAACATCTAAGGGAGTTTTGGCTCAGAAATTACTTAACGATAAAGAGAAGGAGATCCATATACTAAAAAAGAAGTTGAAAATCCCTTCTACCCAGCTCGTGCAGACAGATGAGTTGGATGATTTCGAAAAAGAGAAAGAGACATTGAACGTTGAGCTTACTGACTGCAAATCCAAGCTACCGAATCTCGAAGAAAAGGAAAGGCAGTGGGACGTAGACATCCATCTTTTGAAAAAGAGTGAAATAGAATTAAAGGCCACATTAGCAATAAAAGAAAGGGAGCTTCAAGGAAGAGGTGCAGAGATTGAAATTCAATCCATAGGTGTAGCTAGAGAAATAGACACCAGTTCTGTTTCTAGAGCAATGTCCCAGATAGGCCTAAAATATACAGAGCTTATTAAGTTAAAGTAGCAGATTGAGGAACTAGAAAAGGAAAAAGGTGAAGAGAGACAAGAAAAGGAAAAGATGGAAGAGAAATGCCAAGGACTAGCACAACAAAATGCCAAGTTAAGCTAGCAGGTGGTCGATAAATTGGCCTTGCAAGGCGCTAGACATTTGATTTGGGATCAAATCATTATAGAAGCTGACAAGTTCCGAACTTATATAGATTTCATTGCAGACCAGGAAAACGCTATGATAGAGGCCAAGAAAAAGGTTCTGACAGTATTAGGGGAAGTGCAAAAAAGACCTGTAGCAACAGCGGAAAATGCCACTGTTTTCCTAAGCGCCTTGTCAGATGATTTGGCCAATTGATACGGTATCCAGAACATGGTTTCTTTCATCTCTGGGGCTAGAAAGGTAATTGCTAAGCATAGGATGTTGGAAACTGTACAAGCTAAAATAGGGATTATTGAGCACAAATTCCAATAGGTTATCAAGCTATTCAAACCACTAGTAGATAGAGGGATCCCTTTCTTCTGGGAAGAGAAAGGAACTTTATTGTCTCAAAAGGAGTATCTGGAATATTTGATTCATTGCCGATCAGACAACAGCAAGTTTAGAGATATGCAACAATCATTGTTAGGAAAGATCATTTTTGATAAGCTGGCCAGTGAATTTGAATTGATGTTTTATTTTAAAGCCACCTATTCTGGAGTCCCCGAGACCTCGTACCCAGAAACTATGGATCTCAAAGCACAAGCATTAGACATGGCAGTTGCAACTTTGCCTAGTCCTGACCTATGGAGATCTATTCAGCAATACAGGTTGAGCAAATTTAAAATGCAACCATAGAAGTGGCAATGACAGTATGCAGGAAGTTTTCTCTGGGGGCACATCGTTCCCATGGCCACCTCTCTTGGAACTTCGTACAGCTCTCAATCACCAGATGAAAACATGGAAGACTCTCGTGCATATTTTCTCTTGCAATCCATATTTCAGTTTTCAGTTTTTTATGTAAATCATGACCGATGTGTCACATTAGAGTTTGTTGGAAGTTGTTTTTCAATTGTAACAAGTTTTGATTCCCGAACCTCTGATTGGGAAGTCCAAAGTGCTATAAATATATCTCCTGAAGAAGGAGAAAGAGTTAGAACCGATGTAATTTTGGAGTGTATGCTTTCAAGATTATTTTAATAAAGTTGTAGAGCTGAGGTCGGCATTTTACACAGGGATTCATGTGTTGTTTGTATTACAGTTTGTTGCTTCCTTTCTCATGTGAATGTTTTTCCAGTTTATCTCTTCCAGTATGTTTTCTTTCATGTCTGAAATAAGTGTATAACCGTTTGAAATTCATACATGCTATGCTCCGTTTGTTGTTTCAGATATCCACTAAAGCTTTCTTCCAAAGTTAATACAGAATTCATTTTCCAATGCTCTGTGTTGATGGTCTGTTCATGTTCTTCTTTTCCACCAGACAATTATAATTTAACTGTGATTGAATGGCTGTCTTTCCTCTGTGTTGAAATCTCCTGCATAGGTTCTGTTCATTTCTGCTGCACTTCTTGACTCCATCGCCCAATGGTTCTATGTCTTGTTTCAACCAATTTTACAAACAATTTATATTTTCACTTGTACATATATGGCATTGTTAATATTTGGTGAGAGATACCTCTCGGAAGAGCAGAAGGCAAGTTCTCTCTTCGAAAGTGGTTTTTTTGTTACCTAAGAGCGAGCCTTCAACAACATTTGGTCCAATTCTAGTGCTAACAAACTGGGGCCGTTGCCAAGGATGAGTTGAACATCATCCCTGGAAGAACCACAGGAACCGCATGATTTTAGGAAAGCGATTTCTGGGGGGAAACAGAAATTTACGCATTCGCAAGAAGGTTGTACATTTTTCCTGGCGACTCCACACCCACTCCGACCAGTATTGCACGAGTTATCCTAGCTTCCAGAAGGATCCATACAAGAGGTAATCCTAATCCTGAAACTTTGCAAAGTGTGGAAAATCTAGAAAAAATACTCAGGAATAGAAATAAAGAGAAAGTGAATTTTCCGTTGTTTGGTACATCATCATTTCAAGATTTGTATGACATAGTGGATTCTGAATGGGGGGTTAGAGCTGAAAGATTACTAACCAAATCAAAATCTGAATCCAACATAAGGAAATTTGGGGATATCCCTAGTATACTGAAATCCTATATGCTTGATTCTTTGTGGCTAAACCTCGAGACCCCGGCGAAAGCTGAGGAGACAGCCCCTATTTTTCAAAACACCCAGTTACCTAACCCCCAGCCTGCTCCCAATCGACTGACACCAATGGATGCTACTAGATTTGCCCCATTAGCCCTACCTCTAGTTCTGCACGACCTCCCCTTAAACTATGCCCAAAGAATTGCACTCTACGATGGGGAGGGGAATGTCTCAGCAAGATACCAATGGATGCTGCTAGATTTTCCCCATTAGCCCTACCTCTAGTTATGCACGACCTCCCCTTAAACTACGCCTAAAGAATTGCACTCTACGATGGGGAGGAGAATGTCTCGGCGAGATACCATGTAGGTAAGTTTGATGACTTCATCGACCTGGAAGAGGTGGATGATGAAGACTTCAAGAAGAGGTTGTTCACTCAGAGTTTGTCTGGGGAGGCCAAGAAATGCTACAAACATTTTCCACCTAGGTCTATTCTTATTTTTGCTGGTTTTCAAACCATATTTCTAGAAAGATGGGACGATAAACAAATCCTGTTGCAAGTCCTGTCTCAATACAACAATCTCAAGAAAGGGGGTTTTGAGTTAGTCCATGAGTTTTCAAGCAGATTCATGAGAGTCCATAACTCGCTACCTGCTGACATCAAACCTTCACCTGTGGTGGCTAAACTTCATTACGCTGATTCATTTGATAATGATTTTGCTTTATTATTAAGAGAAAGAAAGTCAACCACCCTCCTGGCCATGTTCACTGACGCCCTAGAAGTAGAGGCCAATATCATGGCATGTGGAAAAATAAAACTGAGGGCGGAGGCTAACAGGATGAAATGTAGAGAAGAAACATACCCCGCCGCTTCTACGTCTTCATCTAATGATGCAAAGTTTGAAATGATGCTCAAAACTATGGAAAAGTTAATGGACTGGCTAACAATGGAAGCCAAGCCAACAAACCAAGAGAAAAATGAACCTCAGATAAGGAATCCCAATTTTAGGAGACCGGTTCCTCTCCCACTCCAGCCATATAGACAAAGGGATGTGAGGAATCCAAGGAACCAAGAAGATCAACCAATTAGACCTCCTTTCCCTGAAAACTATGTGGCTGTCGAAGATGAGGCAGAGTCTATAGAAGATTAGATTCATCATTTCGATGATTTATACTCTGAAATCTACTTGAATAAGGAGGAACATAACATGTTCTCACAAGTAGATGATAAGACCCTGATAGAGGAATTGGAGCAATATAATAAAGGGTATATGCATACTATAGACAACGTTAATAATATCAAGTTAAGAAGTAGGGACATTACTATAAACAAAGGGGGGTTAAACCCAAACCAACCTTCGAGTAGTCGGATCGGCCTAGGAAAAGGGAATGAGAAACAAAAGGAGCTGATTGTATCTAAAGATGTGGAAAAAGGAACTGGTAATGTGAGGGAGCTGGAGCAAACAACACCTGTGGAGCTAGGCAAAACTTCTTATATGTTTAACCTCCAAAGCGAGCTGGCTAAGCTGAAGATTTCAATCCCTTTCAATGAATTATTGAGGAATCAGGAATACAGGGACTCTATAACGAAGATGATCGCAAATCAAGGAGAAGCCCACCCAGATATCTTAGAGCTGACTGAAGACAACCCTACTATTATCCTGGGATCTAAGATTGATAGTGTTGACAGCGAAGATGAGGAAGTAGCACCCTTTTACATGAGCTTTAATGTGCATGACATGGTGTTGCAAAATGCTATGTTGGATTCAGGAGCCTCACATAATATGATGCCAAAGGGAGTGGTGGAGAGTCTGGGGTTAGAGATTACAAGGCCTTATAAAGACCTGTATTCCTTTGATTCTAAAAGGGTTAAATGTCTGGGCTTCATCAAATACATGGTGGTATCTTTAAATAAATTTCCATCTAAAACTATGGTCATGGATGTTGTCGTGGCCGATATTCCCCCCAAGTTTGGTATTTTGTTGTCATGGTCTTGGACTTCAAAGCTAAAGGGTAGCCTGCAAATGGATATTTCCTACGCAACAATTCCTATCTGGAATGAAAACAAAAGGTTATACAACGAGAAAATATTACCTTATGTTGTGAGCAGTCAGGCTTAGATTGATATCCGTCATGTTTATGTTGTCGATACGGACCTAGGGTTGTCTATCTTCTTCAATGATATGTCTCCTTGTAACTCAAAAGTTGTTGTGCCATGGAAAGGTAAAAAGGATAAAGAAGAGACTAGCGAACGCGAAGCTTTGAAAAGAAAACAGAAAGATGAAGGAATGTGGAAGATGTATTTCGATGGTTTAGTGGCTAAAGCAGGTGCTGGTGTAGGTCTGTACATAATTTCCCCCATTATAAATACCAAATATTATTCTTATAAGTTGGTTTTTGAATGCACTAACAATGTAGCAGAGTATGAGGCTTTGTTGTTGGGTATGCATGCATTAAAAGATTTGGGAGCTAGAAGGGTCCAAATTTTTGGAGATTTGGAGCTTGTAGTGAATCAGGTGAATAACAGTTACTAGACCAGACACCCAAGAATGAGAGCTTACTAGAATGAGGTGTGGGACATGTTCGAGAATTATTTCACTGAACACAAAGTCCAAGTGATTCCTAGGTATGAGAATACGGTGCTGGACTCTCTAGCAACTACAGCTGGGAAGTTTGAGACCCCTACAGCAAGAAAGAGAAAATACAAAGTAGCTATTGTGAATAGACCTTCTATACCAGACAACACTAGATATTGTCAAGTTTTTGAAGATGATATGCAGATCAAGAGACTTTTGGAATTGTCTGGTGAGTTTTTAAACACCCGCATAGATGAGGAGGATGTTGACTTCGAGAATTTCCTAGACATTGATGGGGAAGAGGAAGAGGCCACCGGAGAAGGGAAACTGAAAGACTCTTTGGGAGACAGGGATATAGTCCAGTTGAAAATCAATCATATTGCCAAAGGTTTGATCCCCTTAGAGTCCCTTTTTTACCAGAATGACGTCGCCATAGATTTGAAGGTCAAGCCTACTGCAGATGCTGTAGAAGATATAAATATTGGCACTGAAAGTAAAACCCAAAAATTATAAAGTTGTCCAAGAACTGCCCCCTAAAGAAAAAGAAGGGATGATGAAGAAATACACGGATGTGTTTGTGTGGAGTTATGATGACCTCAAAGAGTATGATACTTCCATCATACAGCATACTATGCCGATTAATCCCGGGGAGAAACCATTCAGGCAGAAACTCAGGAGGATCAATCCGAAGCTAGTACCTATTATTGAAAAGGAAGTATCATTTCGAAAAGATCATGAAATCAAATGGACGATGGAAGCCAAGAAATCTTTCAAATATATAAAACATTTCATTTTGGAAGCTCCTGTACTGATCAGTCCAGATGTTGAGAAATATTTTTTAGTGTTCTCATATGCTTCAGAGCATACTGTGGCAACAGTTTTGTTACGGAAAAATGATCGGGGTGAAGAACAACCTATATCATTCTTCAGTAAAATATTGAGAGACGGAGAATTGAAGCAAACATAATGGAAAAACAATCTTACGCTTTGGTAAGGCCCTAAAAGATTTCAGAATTTAACTCCTCCATTCCCACATAATTTCATATGTACCCAGTAGCGTGTGAAAAGCATACTTACACAGCCGGATCCAGAGGGGAAGAGAGCTAAATGGGTTGCAGTGCTTCTAGAGTACAACATAGAAATTAAACCCACAAAATTGATCAAAAGGCAAGGGTCAGCTAAAATGATGACAGATTCCAATTGTGACTCTCTATAGCTGAATTTTTTAGCTCGTCAATTTGATCAGTTGGAGGCGGAAGTACAGGTGAAGCCTGATTTTTATACATCTCCCCGGTATGTTGACATTGTTTTTGTATTGCAGAATTTACAACCTCCTGCAAGGATGAGCAAAACCAGAGCCAGATCTGTAAAGCTGGAGGCTATGAAATTTTGCATCATAGAACAATATATTTATTGGAAATACCCTAGGGGAGTACTGCTGAATTGTCTTCTGGAAAACGAGGCTCAACATATCACTAAGGAGTTCCATGAAGGAGATTGTGGAGGGCATCATTTCTGGAAGGTAACAGCAAATAAACTTCTGAGAGAAATATTTTATTGGCCATCGTTGTTCTTATATGTATATAAGTAAACGACTAAATGTCATCGGTGTCATGTTTTTGAAGGGAAAAGAAAAGTGGTTTCACTTCCCCTCAACCCTATATCTATAGAAGCACCTTTCCAGCAGTGGGGGTTGGATTTCATCGAAGAGATAAACCCAAACTCCTCAGGACAACATTGTTGGATTCTAACAGCTACTAATTATTTCACAAAGTGGATTGAATCCATACCCACTAGAAGGGCTACATAGGAGGTAATAATGGATTTCTTAGAAGATAATATTTTGGTGAGATTCGGCTGCCCTAAGCGAATTGTGATAGACAATGCACTTGCGTTTAAGTCCAAGAAGATGATCAATTTTTGCCATAAATATCATATAAGCCTAAATCACTCTACTACTTATTACCCACAGGGAAACGAACTAGCAAAATCCTCTAATAAAAGTCTTGTGAGGATTATTAAGAAGCTATTGGAGGACAACAAAAAAGCTTCGCACACGAAGTTGAAATATGCCTTGTGGGCCGACAGAATCAACACAAAGAGGGATATTGGTATGTCATCGTTTCAATTGGTATATGGGGCCGAGGTAATTTTTCCTACATCTGTAGGGGTTCCAGTCATGAAATTGTTATGGGACCCATTAGATGAGCCTAATCCTATTCAAAGAAGGATCAACCAGATTATTGAAATGAATGAAGTGAGGGACAAAGCTTATGATAAAGTCCAGATACACCAGGAGAAGATGAAGAATACTTTTGACAAAAGAATAAAGGAGGATGTTTTCTGGGTCAATGACCTAATGTTGAAATGGGATGCCTCGTGTGAAGAAAAAGGTAAACATGGAAAATTTGACCACTTGTGGGTGGGTCCATACCTTATCGCAGCACTCAGAGGAGACAACACCTTCATATTGCAGTATCTAAATGGGTCACAGTACGAGGGAGGCCCAGTAAATGGGAGGTTTCTGAAACGCTACCTGGAGTAAAGGGACTAAGGTCCATGTATCATAGTGTAAATACGTTTTATGTTTTAGTCAGTACAGATGGTGAATCATAAAATTTGAAGCCCGCAAAGAAGGCCCTAAGATCGGAAGAGGTAACCATTCTTTCAAATTATGTTTTATTTCAGAAATTAAAATGAAAGGATGTTGTTAATGGATTCGGTCACTAGTCTACGGGTTCTTTGCTACCTCGTTGGGAGGATAGCATCCCTTGTGGAGCCCGTTGTCAACACCATATCAAAATTTTGATTATAAGAGATATGTGGGAACTTCATCCTATAGAAAAGTGTTGGGATGACACCCTTAGAGTTTGCAGGGGTGTTGATGGCATCTACGATACGACATTCAACCACTAGAATAGGCCGCGGTGGAAATGAAGTAAAGGACGGCGTAAATCGGCAGCCTCAACTTGAAGCAATGAAGATTGAAGGTGGAAAGGCATTTCATGAATCATAGATGCAGGGTAAAGCAAGGGATGTCGGATGTGCTAAAGGCGTTAAATGGGAGTCATAATAGAAGGATTAAATTGATCTGAAGATAGATCAATGGCGTCAAATCATTTCGCATAGTGAACATGCTCGGCCAAAGCCACTTTTTCGAATCGTGAAATAGGTTAAAGAATGGAGGCATCTGACGGCCAAGATTGGGATGCAAGAAGATCCACGACCATAAATGATTTCGTATCCCAGACTAGCAAGGGCTTAGTCATAATTTCAAATTGAGAAAAGTGGTACTGGCCGCTCAGATCGATGGTCATTGCAAGAGCGGAGATAGATCTACGGTCGTGGTCTATTTCACGATCTAAAATAGCACGGATGGGGTAAGGATCTCACATCACAAAAAGTGGTAGGGCTCGCTCGAATCGACGGTCGTGAACAAAAATCGATCTTGGTCGACGGATAAGAAGCATACCGCAAGGTAAAGTCACTCACTAGATTAGGAAGGGAAAAGTAGGTGAAAGGTTAAAGCTTTCGGATATGAATGGCCTCAATGAAGGGGAGTTGGAGATCGATGGCAGAGGTAAGCCTTCCCATATAAAGCTGCATACGTGTGAGATGAGGAAGGATGTAGCGTAAAGGACCTCACATACCAAAGGCTCAGATCGCAAAGAGAAAGATCCACGATGCAAACTATGTGAGAAGGAAGTGAAGGTTACGTTGTATAGAAAGCTATAAAAGGATCTACATGGAGTTGGAAAGGTTTGTCTTTTCCAAATCCTCAAAACCACCGAATACCCAACCGCATACAGAGCACCAATAGGGACAAACCAGGAGACTGTGATAAAAAGCAAGGTAGGCCCCTGATACTTCCTCAGTGCTATTTGAAAATGGATGTGGTAGGAGAAGTAGAAGTGGTAGAGGTGAGAGATAATGCAGAATCAGAGGTCGCATGTCGGAGGGTAGAGAAAAGTCTCATAGATGAGAATGATGATATTTTTGATACCATCTTGGTGGGGGAAGCCATTGAAGCCGCCAGGGGTAGATTGGAAATCTTTAAGGACCAAGGTAGAGATACTTGTGGTGTTTTTAAATCCTTTTTCCATTTTTTCTCTGTTGATCAAACCCCCCATTGCCCTGAGTTTGTCGAATGGTGTGCAGACAATTTCTCTATCACCGAAGGAGTCATTATGAATAAGTCAAAGTAAAAAATCCTTTGTTCAGTCCAGGATTATGTCATCCGTAAAACCCTGCACATCCCAAACGAGTTTGTCCATATACCCCAAAAACACCAAGAGGAGAATATTATACGTTTCTTTAGAGAGTCTACCAACAAAAGTAAAGAAGCCTTCTTGAAGGCATGTTCAAAACCCAATGGTGAATTCATCAACCTGTCATACCCCATTAACCTTAGCCAATTTAATGAAGAAACTTAGTGGTGTATATCCCTGGCCAGCCAATTTTTAGGTCTAGATACCAATGCTTATGTCCCAGAGTCATTGTTGAGTCTATTGTTTGTCTTGAGTAATTGTTTGGTCAAACCTGGACTGCCTGGGCAATCTTATCAGTCTTATTGTCTTAAGTTTGATGAATTCTTGGCTAAGAACATCCATTCTTAGTTAGTGAATTTCCATGTCACTGAAGTATTCAGATTCCAGTCCTTTTTGCTGAGGATGTTTATAGCTTATAACGAAGAAGACCTACAAGTACCTGCATTAGAAATCACTAGTGCTATGGCCACGGACTATTGTAAATTCATGAACCAGTTGATGGCCGAAGTGTACAACCTTTTATTTCAGGAAAGGCCACCCAGGGTGTTTCCTGAGATGAGGCGAATACTACAATTGTCCCATAGCAAGAGGATAGGATACTGGTTCCTGACAGAATTTGGAACAATCATAAGATTGTACAACTTTGTGCATCAACCCTACATTCTGCCAACTTTTCTAACTGCCAGGGTTTTCTCCCTGGAATTTATTAGAAAAAGACTCATCGTTGAGGAAGAGCACTTCTTGAACTATAAGAAGAGCTCAAATTTCATTTTCCCCTGGGAATTGGGACCATACATAGTCAGGAGTAGAGCTGCTTTGCCACTTGTTTCCAACTTACTCAAGGACATGGGGTTTTCCCTGGAACAATCTGTGAATTACGATCCCCATCAAATAATTTCCAAAATGAGGAAGACTCACAAGTGCAATTCTTTTGAACACTCTAAAATACCCGAACTCAGGGAAGTAGAAAACTCGGATGATTTCCCTAATCCTACCTTGATGGACACCAGCATAGAACGAAGCACTAGCTCACCCCTGCCAGGAGTAGCTTCTCCCCAAAGAGAATTGTCCAAAGTAGTTGCAATAGCCGGGAATGTCTCATCATTGGTCACCTATTCAGTGAGTTCAATAAAAAGAGGAGGTCTAAATCCTATGGAAACTGAAGAGGTAGACACGGCCCGCATGCCCAAAAGACAGAAAATAGAACAAGGGCAACAGTTAGTATAGGTTAAAAAGATAAATACAAAGGGGCAGATGAAGAAGAAGAATATGGAGAAAAAACAAAAACAGGAAGAGCCCGAGGCAGCCAAATTGCAAATTCAAGAATATGCCTTTGATGGGAAGACTCCAAACAGGCATGCATCCAAAGAAGACTGGCTAGACTCTTACCAGGAAACGGATAATAAAAATTTTAAAGAGACAACAGAGCTATATAGCGAGGTAATGCAATTTCCTTACCCAAACCTGGCATTATAAACTGTAGGGGATCATGCCACCGACACCCTTAGCTTAGATGTGATGATGGGAAACAAGGTATCAGAGGTTAATGTGAATCTCGCAAAGGCTCCCACTACTGACATAATACACCTTAACAAAGAAACCGGGGATATCTTGAATGCTAGAATGTTGAAGGTCACAATACAGATGTCCAAGCTAGAGGGAAGTAAAACAAAGACTTTGGATCTTTTGAGGAAGGTAAGAGTGGAGAACAAAGCCCTGAAGGCCCAAATCAACAATTTGCAAAATGAAGCAATACAAATATATGGACCAACATCTAAGGGAGTTTTGGCTCAGAAATTACTTAACGATAAAGAGAAAGAGATCCAGATACTAAAAAAGAAGTTGAAAATCCCTTCTACCCATCTCGCTCAGAAAAACGAGTTAGATGATTTCGAAAAAGAAAAAGAGACATTGAACGCTGAGCTTACTGACTGCAAATCCAAGCTACTGAAGCTTGAAGAAAAGGAAAGGCAGTGGGACATAGACATCCAGGTTTTGAAAAAGAGTGAAACATAATTAAAGGCCACATTAGCAATAAAAGAAATGGAGCTTCAAGGAAGAGGTGCAGAGATTGAAATTCAATCCGTAGGTGTAGCTGGAGAAATAGACAACAGTTCTCTTTCTAGAGCAATGTCCTAGATAAGCCTGAAAGATATAGAGCTTATTAAGTTAAAGCAACAGATTGAGGAACTGGAAAAGGAAAAATGTGAAGAGAGACAAGAAAAGGAAAAGATGGAAGAGAAATGCCAAGGACTGGCACAACAAAATGCCAAGTTAAGCCAGCAGGTGGTCGATAAATTGGCCTTACAAGGAGCTAGACATTTGATTTGGGATCAAATCATTATAGAAGCTGACAAGTTCTGACCTTATATAGATTTCATTGCATACCAGGAAAACGTTATGATAGAGGCCAAGAAAAAGGTTCTGACAGTATTAGGAGAAGTGCATAAAAGACCTGTAGCAACAACAGAAAATGCCATTGTTTTCCTAAGCGCCTTGTCATACGATTTGGCCAATCGATACGGTATCCAGAACAGGGGTTTTTTCGTCTCTAGGGGTAGAAAGGTAATTGCTAAGCACAGGATGTTGGAAACTGTACAAGCCAAAATAGGGATTATTGAGCACAAAGTCCAGGAAGTTATCAGGCTATTCAGACCACTAGTAAACAGAGGGATCCCTTTCTTCTGGGAAGAAAAGGCACCTGTATTGTCTCAAAAAGAGTATCTGGAATGTTTGATTCATTTTCGATTAGACAACAACAAGTTTAGAGATATGCAACAATCATTGTCAGGGAATATCATTTTGATAAGCTAGCCAGTTGAATTTGAATTGTTGTTTGATTTTAAATCCACCTGTGTCGGAGTCCCCAAGACCTTGTACCCAAAAACTATGGAGCTCAAAACGCAAGCATTAGACATGGCAGTTGCGAGTTTGCCTGGTCCTGATGGTATGGAGATCTATTTAGCAATACGGGTCGAGCAAATTTAAAACGCAACCATAGAAGTGGAAATGACAGTACGCGGGAATTTTTCTCCGGGGGCACGTCCTTCCCATGGTCACCTCTCTCAGAACTTCATACAGCTGTCATTCACCGGATGAAAACATGGAATACTCTCGCGCATATTTTCTCTTGCAATCCATATTTCGTTTTTCAGTTTTTTATGTAAATCATGGCCGATGTGTCACATTAGAGTTTGTTGGAAGTTGTTTTTTAGTTGTAACAAGTTTTGATTCCTGAACCTCTAATTGTGAAGTCCAAAGTGCTATAAATATATCTCTTGAAGAAGGAGAAAGGGTTGGAACTGATGTAATTTTGCAGTGTATGCTTTCAAGAGTATTTTAATAAAGTTGCAGAGCCGAGGTCGACGTTTTACACATGGATTCATGTGTTGTTTGTATTACAGTCTGTTGCTTCCTTTCTCATGTGAATGTTTTTCCTATTTATCTCTTCCAGTATGTTTTCTTTCATGTCTGAAATAAGTGTATAACTGTTTGGAATTCATATATGCTATGCTCCATCTGTTGTTTCAGATATCCGCTAAAGCTTTCCTCCAAAGTTAATACAGAATTCATTTTCCAATGCTTTGTGTTCATGGTCTGTGCATGTTCTTCTTTTCCACCAGGCAATTATAATTTGACTGTGATTGAATGGCTATCTTGCCTCTGTGTTGAAATCGCCTACATAAGTTCTGTTCATTTCTGTTGCACTTCTTGACTTCATCGCCCAATGGTTCTATGTCTTGTTTCAACCAATTTTACAAACAATTTATATTTTCACTTGTACATATATGGCATTGTTAATATTTGGTGAGAGATCCCTCTCGGAAGAGCAGAAGGCCAGTTCTCTCTCTGAAAGTGGTTTTGTTGTTACCTGGGAACGAGCCTTCCGTAACCTTTGGTCCAATTCCAGTGCTAACAACTTCCATCACATAACCTTGTCATTAGAATAATCCATGATTTATTGCATTTTAATTCATGGGTCGAATTTGGGTATTACACATGACATATGACCATGAGTTGACTTGTATTATAAGTGATGTGATCATTTTCTTTTTTTTTTATCTACATTTTTATTTTATTTTTTCACAAAGGTAATAGGGAAGGCCAAACAACAAGCATAATCACATTGCAACCAATTGACCATTATTCTAGTAGGAGGCACCACCCCCTTGTGATTTCCCCACTAGCATAAGGATCATGATATATTAGAACTTAAATGTTGGTATAGACCACTTCTCTCAACCATCAACCAATACGTGATAAAAATCACGTAAAAAGATATGTCTTAGAAATATAAATAGATCTTGTATTTTAAATGTGATAGTTAACCATCATTCTCATGAATACTAATATATTAGTTCTTTGCGGATTGTAAAATTAACTTATAAAATGCTATAGTAATTGACTTTTATTAGTGATTAAATATTAAAATTAATTATGACTTTTTTTTCAATTCTTTGGATTGTAAAATTAACTTATAAAAAGCTATAGTAATTGATTTTTATTATAGATCCATTAGTGATTAAATATTAAAATTAATTATGACTTTTTTTCAATTTTATTTGAAGTAGGTTAAATATTAATATCCTCCACATGTTTGAAGTGGCCTTTCAAACCATTATTAGTTAACTAGATTTAAAAGAATGTCCTTAGTCATTTTGTTTGTGAAGTTTTTGTTTAATGGTTGTGATGTAACATTACCACGCAATAGACCATGTTCAAACTTGAGAGGACACGGAGGTTATCTCCATGTTTGTGTATTAAAGACACGTTATCATGTTCATGAAACCAAAATCTTATAACATAACTTTTAATGCTTACTTTTACCTTTACTATTAATTTTACTTTCATTAATTTAAATTTTATTAATTTCACTTTTTTAACTTGAATTTTAACATTACAAGTCAAAGTGACACACCAACCCACTTGACATAACATAATGGATAGAGAAATCGGTATATTTTATACTTCAATTGCATACAATTTCCAACCCTTAGAAGGTACCTATGTCCTAAAAATGTTGTTAAGAATTAAACATGTTGTTGAACCCAATTAACCATGTAGATAAACAAACACCAATGATATGACACAATCTGTTTCTACGTAATGATGGTGAAGTGACATGTGCCAAATCAATGACTCAAGTATTACAAATAATATGTTAGAAAATATTGGATAATGGTAATTGTGGCTTTATGAAGGCACTAAACAAAAGGAAAAGAATGAAGAAATGGATAATTTGAAAACTGAGTTCTAAAAAAATTAAACAATTTAATCCATCGGATGAGCATGCAAAAAGAAAGCTAGGGATTAAGGTAGATGGTAAGATAATCAAATTTTTCGAAATCAAATAAGTGACAACTTTGCAAAAGAAATAGCTTGATTTGAAGCCATTAAGAACTTATTAGTCTTTTAAATTTGCATAATTAAAATAGAGAAATTTAGGAGAAAATGTACAAATGGTTTCTTTTAGAAACTACTTGATTAAACAATGCAAAATGATGAAAGAGTTAGATAAAACAATACATAAAAAACAAGTACATAAAATCCCTACACCTATATTCAAACAAGAAAATTTGATTAAGTTCTTGATTGATGTCTAGCTTGTAAAACAAGAGAATGTGGCATGAAATTGCAATTTGTATACACTCAATTGGAGTATAGTGTTCAACATATAATTAGAATAGTCTCCCAATGCAAAGTATTTCTTGAAAAAATATGTGTTTCTCTCGAAGTGTGGGTGTACAATATATTTACCCTAAAATGTTGCAACTTAATTAGTAGATGTGGGAATCCCAAAGTAACATTAGTTGGGATGAGACTCAAGGCGCCTGTGAAGCTAGAATTTCTAATTAGAATCTTTGTAGGAAAAGAGACTCTATAATACCTTTACATATTCATTTCTTGTTAAAAGGCAAGGCGTTACAAAAGGAATAGCATCTTATGGATTACCAACAATGTGATTTTATTATGCCCTATTTTCAAAGATTAGAATGGGAGAGAAAGATAGAGTTAAGAACCCATACCATGGAGAGGAGTATGGAAGGCCTTACTTTCTATGTTGAAGAAAAATCTTCTAGTGCATGTATGGAAATACCTAATCCAATGAGATTATAGGTTATTGATTGATATTTTCTTGTTAAGGATGCACAAAAAGTTTTTAATTTGGAAGGCACAAGAAATCATTAATGACTATCTCTCAAGGAAATATTGACTTCAAGTGATCCTAGAGCGATTTTCATTTATAGGCGTGTGATGAAGAGTTATGGAAAAAAGGAGAATTAGTTTAAAATGATTTCAAGGAGCTCTACATAGGACCAAAATAACCCACAAATAAATAACCATAATTGTGTTGCATCTTTGATTGAGTTTTCTAGCCAAGGGTGCAAAAAAAGTTGCTAATTTGGAAGGCACAAGAAATAATTAATGACTATCTCTCAAGGAAATATTGACTCCAACTGATCCTAGAGAAATTTTCATTTATAACCATGTGATGAATAGTTATGGAAGAAAGAAGGAGAAAGTTGAGAATGATTTCAAGGATATCTCCATCAAAACAAAAGAATCCACAATTAAAGAACCATAGTTGTGTTGCATCTTTGCTTTTGTTTTCTATACTTGAATTAGGTATTGAAGCACGACAATTTGTTTCTTTATTTGTTTAATTTTCTACAATGTATATTATCTGCTAGCATTGTGGTTCCAATGGCAACTCTTTAATGATTATATACTTTGTAAAAACATTGGTTGTTAATTAACTTTTGATGCATTTTTGTAAGGTGATATTTGTATCGAGGTGCTCTATTTTTTAAAGTTACCATAGCATTAAGATATTTCACATATTATTTATCTAATCATATTTAAAATAATTCTAAACTAGCGTGAATTCGTATTTTGCTTGTATTTGTTACATGGAGAGGATATAATAATAAAAGTCAAATAAGAACCTCAATATTTATTCACAAAAATATTGAGATTTACACCAGCATTTTATCCCTCTCAAGTTTTGAGGGCTTATGACCATTGTGTATTTCCCTTTTCAAGAGTAGGTAATAGTAGCTTCCTTTATTAATGGTAAAAAAAACAAGTTTTTGTTGTTAGTGGATAAATCTACCCAAGCAGACTCAAGCAAGATCCCCCTAGTCCAAGTGGATATAGAACAAATCAACTACATAATACAATCTACTTCCCTAGATCAATAGCGATGCAAGTTAAACAGATAGATCAATTACCCGAGGTCTGCAAATCCTTTTCCTCTTTGTTGATCCAAGCTCCAGAAATTTTAGAGATCAAGTTGCAAAACCTGTAGAGAAAATGGAAATAAGCAAATAGTACAAGCATATCTAGATATGAATTGATTTAAGCTAACAGTTAAGGAATAAATCTCTAAACATTATCAACACAACAACATTTATGGAAAAATTTTGTATTACTGTAATAATAGGAGATGCAAACAATTACATAGAGAGAGAATGTTACAACCTAATCCTTAACGTTGCAACCTTCCATCCAACAATCCAAGCCAGCTTGCCTCCAAAGAATGATAGTTTTACTCCCAAAGGATGAGTAGGGATCACCTAAGAAATTCCACCATCATAAGAGTATTATAGTCCTTCCTCCCTTCACAATGGAGAGAGGGTTCATATTTATAAGGCTAAAGAGATAGTGTAGGTTGAATATTAAGAGGAGAGGTCTAAGGGATTCTCCCATTAGGTTAGGGAATCGAATGCCACCTCACCTAGAAGCTAGGGATGACCCTCCACCTCATCTAGCTTCAAGAAGGGCCTCGAAGCTTCAAATTTTCCATTCTAAATACCACCGATGCACCTTGCATGAAGAGACAGAGCACCAGAGTAGGGCTGGCGCACCTTGAAAGAAGGCTAAGTGTCTTGGTGGCACTCCCTCTCAAGGTTAAAAGTGTGTCATCTAGGACCTAGCACACCTTGACTGAAGGGAAGGAGCACTAGCCTACTTAGAGGAGGTAAAAAGAAAAGGGATAACCTCATACTCAATGCACTTTATCTAAGGGAACTTTAGGGATTTAGGAACAAAGTTGACACATGGCTCATGATGACGAGATCTTGGTGTAATAGAATTCCCCCCAAAGCATGAAGCTAGAGGAATGCTATAGGTGAAATGATTTGCGAAGTGAATAAATCGAATGCAAGGATGTTGGTTGGAAGATGTTGTAGTACAACTGACTCAAGTATCACATGACTCATAACATGGATGTCGACCAATACATTGTATATCCATGATAGTAGAGACCGACTGAACATGACCATGGCTACTAGACACAAACGTAGATCCATGATGAGATGATAACATGAACATGACCAATACAAAGTGGATCCGTGTAATATGACTCAAACAAACTCCGTCGCAACCTGAGCAAGAAAACAGTTAACCCAGGGTCTTCAAGATGAACCCACAACAATATGGATCTAACCATGTGATTACAATGTCTTGGAGTTGAACATGGTAGAAACCACTTGATTACCAGTCATTAATGTATATTGTTAACAAGTACAAGGGAGATCACCATTGATATCAATGATTCCCAAGGTATCTCATTATATTATACCAAGTGTGAATAAAGGACTTGGATTCGAACACTTCGTAGAATCTTCCAGTCAGAGGTCATTGATGGAAACCTACTACTGAAATCAAGGAAACATGCCATTGAGGCATGCATGCTTCAAGGTACTTGACTTGGTTTCTAAGTCTAATTCCTGGATGATGTGTTGAAGTTGACAGGAATAAAATCATCGAAGGAGGGCCATGATGTATCCCTCATCATCGACACGAAACATGATCATAGATGTTTTAGAGTAAATCGGACAATAGAGTGATATACGAGACTGACTCAGCGATGACCAACATGATAGAAGGTAAATTGACTGTAGATAGTGAATGGATGACCAAATTTCTCTTAAACATGGGCATGGCATGAGTTGGAAGTACTGACGTGATGAGAATGATACCAATCCCCTAATGCAACTAACAGCGGGAGCATTCTTGGACAACTCAAACGAGTAAGAAGACTCATGGAATTAGCAGGACTCTAAGACAAACGGATTACCCAAGTACTAAATGCATATGAAACTGAGTGCCATATTCAAGAGTGACTATGTATTTCTGTAACTACAACGAAATGCAAACTCTTCCCTTATACCCATCATGATTGATGAGTACCTCTTTTTCGTTTTAATGAGTTCAAAGAGGATAACAAACACTCATTGTAGCTCATCAAGTGATGAGTCAATTCTCACATGTTTTATGAACCTGGGAAAGGAGGGGTTGATTCCCAAAAAGGGTCCTTCATCGTTTGATTTTATGAGTCTGATGAAAGCAAAATCATTCGTCATTTCATGTTTAGAGAGCCTAAAATGACTAAGAAGACTCCAAAATAGAATTTTTCGTAAATATAGTGCCCGAGGCCCAAAAAAGTATAAAATATTTCCCAGGAGAACTCTTGTAGTTGCGATAAACTAGAGTGTACATTTTTTGTAAATAAGTCTAATCGATCTGAAAAGGGGGTAAACTACCATCGATTAGATGACCATTCAAATACTTTTACAAGCGTGAAAGAATCAAGTTCACTTGGCAATATTTTCATGTTTAGGGAGCCTAAAAAGAGCTTAAAGGTGACTCCGTAAGAGGTTCTCTTTTTCATATTCCAATTTTAACGAGTCTTAAAAAGCAGTAAAAGTATACTTGATACTCATTGATTTTTTAATGAGCACGTCAAAGGTATAAAAGGCACTCGGAACCTTTTTCATGTTTGAATCCAGAGCACGAAAAAGCGATAAAGTAATCTCAACCCACTTTTCATGTTTTAACCAGAGCACGAAAAATGTAAAGTAAGCTCAACACCATCTTACTATTTTTAACGAGCTTGAATATTGGTTGAAAGAATGCTCAGATCGTCTACTTCATTTTTCAACGAGCTTGACACAGAATATGAACTATGCTCAAAATTTTGTTTCATGGTTTAACGAGCTCAAAACTTAAAAAGAAAGTATGCTCAAAAACATTTGTTTCATTTTTTAATGAGCTTCACACAAAATAGGAACTCTGCTCAAAATGACTCCCATTGACAGGTGTTTTCCCAACATGATGTCCAGTGGTTGGTACTTTCCCCCAGTATAACTGACAAGTATATTTAACTCCAATATAATGTAAAGAGGTAGGATACATTCCCCCCAAGCTTCATTTCCTCTGCTTACTCTTTTCTAACTAAATTTTGGGTTATTTATAAGAAAAGGTTCACCATAAATAGAGGAAGAAAGAGGATCAAGTGCTACAAGCGGATGAAATGAAGGTTCAAAATATTGAGTCTTGACATAATGTAAGAATCCATTTCATTTTTTAATGATCTTGACATGAAAAGGGAACTCTGCTCAAGGTGGCCTATTTCATTTTTACACAAGCTTGAAACAGAAAACAACTATGCTTGTGGGGACCTGTTTCATTTTTACGCAAGCTTGAAACATAAAATAACTATGATTGAGGGGACTTGTTTCATTTTTATACAAGCTTGAAACAAAAAATAACTATGCTTGAGGACATTTGTTTCATTTTTTAACGAGCTTGACACATAATAGAAACTATGCTCATAAGCATCCGTTTCATTTTTAAAGAGCTTGACACCGAAAGGGAACTATGCTCATCGACATGTGTTTCATTTTTTAACGATCTTGACATAGAATGGGAAACCATGCTCACTTTTATCTGTTTCATTTTTTAATGAGCTTGACATAGAATAGAAACTATGCTCACAAGCATTTCTTTTTTTTTTTAACGAGCTTGACACATAATGGGAACTATGTTCACAGACATCTGTTTCATTTTTCAATGAGCTTGGCACAGAATGGGAACTATGCTCACTTGCTGGTTTTATTTTTTAACGAGCTTGAAAACATAAATAAACTTTGCTCAAATACATCTGTTTAATTTTTTAGTGAGCTTGACACAGAATGGGAACTATGTTCACTTGTCGATTTTATTTTTTAAGGAGCTTGAAACCATAAATAAAATTTGCTCAAAGACATCTGTTTCATTTTTTAACAAGCTTGATATAGAAGGGGAACCATGCTCACTAACATCTGTTTCATTTTTTAACGAGCTTGACACAAAAACAGAACTATAATTGTCGACATTTGCTTCATTTTTCAACGAGCTTGACACATAATGGGAACCATGCTCACATTCAGTTCTTAGCCAACTTGATGTCCAGAGGTTGGTGGGTTTCCCCCTTACAAAAAGAGCTAGCGGCTTTACTCTAGTATGATGTACAGAGACTAGGGACATGCCCCCAAGGCTTCCTCATGAGGAGAATAAGCTATGGTTTTCAAATGATTGAACTCCGTCATGATTTCCAGATTCAAGAGACGCGACAGGTGAAGGGGAAGGAACCACAAGAACATGCGGGACATTCAGGAAAGTATGATGACTAGGATTCATACGATGATCAGGTTTAACGAAGGAAAGTTGATCAATGGTCACAATCTTCCCATCATGGGGATAATGCATCACTCAAAAGAGTGTGGATACTGCAGCTTTCATGGCATAAACATAATATCGTCCAAGGAGCAGATTAAAATATAAGGGACCTTAGACTACCATAACATCAATACAGACAATTTTTCCTCCTAAAGTGATAGGAAAATGAGGAAGGATCCCTAAAGGTGTAGTAGGTCTTTGATTAAAATTTAGTATCTTATGAGTGGCTAGCACAATTAAGGATAACCTATGGTTTTCCAAGCAGTTCAGGATAGAATACTAACAGAAGCCCCTTCATCAACAATACTGCGGAGTATACTCTTAGTGGTAACTCACACAGATATATGGCAAGGAACACTCAAATGAAGATGAGATTCTGTTAGATTACTCCAATCAAAGGAAATAACCTCGGTGCTTAGAGAGGATTCTGTTGAAATAGACAAGATTTCCCCCTACGTAGAACAAACAGAACTAACTACAAAAAATTTAATGGGTTGCAGTTCACTCTCAACTGGAATATAGGACAAGACGAAGACTGCATCAAAGTGACTAATTCAATATTAACACTCTCTGACAAAAGACTGGGATCGGGTGGACATGGCATCGACTCGACCACTTTAACTTCACTCTCCAAAGGAAGAGTGGGACAAAATACATGTCCTTCATTCTCTAAAGAAAGAGTGGGATTGACTGAGGATGGAACTGGATCAACCACTTTATCAACCAATGGAAGGTCAAGGGATAACTTACGGTAACCTATTGGAAACCGTTTTTTAGGAATATTAATATATTGCAACAACTTTGAATATTCATCCATGCGAGGAAAAAGGTAAGTAAGGTGCATGTCCTTACATAACAAGAAAGGATATATGACCTTTCCTTTTCAACTCTTAACCATAGAGTCATAGGTTGATGGGGTATCATCAACATGATGACCAGAGATTGATGACATGGGTTGTTGGGAAGCCTCAGACCACACTTCTAAAACCTGGGACAGGCCATGACAATATTTAAGAATATGGTCACCCTTGCAAATTCTACAAGGGAAATTAGGTTTATGAGGTGTTTTTGTGGGGAATTAAACACTCTCAACACTGCGATCAATGGCTGATGGGTTTCCAACATGAGGATTAGAGGTTGGAGATGTGACCTTATTCTTAGTGTTCTTCTTTTTATCCTTCCTTTTGTTCTTCTTCTTACCCGCCCGTTTACTAACATCATAGTTTTCAACAGGTGAAGAGGAAGAAAGGGAAGTTGATTCACCATTCAATGAAGAAGGAGAAGGATTAAAACAAGGTTGATTCTCATGCGGTGAAGGACTATCATCCGAAACAAAAGGTGCATTTGGTATAAGAGGATTGGAGAATAACCACACATGTAATCCTATAGTCAATCCGAGAAGACTCAAAGTGGCCATAAATGGAGGACCAACACTTCCACAAGGGGGAGAAACAAAAGATATACCCTGAAAAAGGGGTCTCTTGGTTAGTGGTCCCAGGAGAGTCTTCCATATCTAAATTCTCTAAGAATCTCTGAAGTACCACACAAATCAAACACTACTCAAGTCTAAAAGCCACAAACAAAGTGTATGAATAGGAGTGGATGAAAAGTTAGGATTCTCACAGGATTTTCAAGGCTTCACAACTCGCTATATACCGCAGGGTACAACAATAAAACGTGAAAAGGAGGATTGGGACTGAACCCTTCCTAAATACCTGACTAACTGGATAGTACATGTGTATTAATCTCCCCGAGTGTTGTTCTCGGTGTATTGTGATGCCAAGAAGGCTAAATGGTTAACTCAGTTGGTCACAAGAATCCTAACAGGGTCTCTCGATATACACTAGGTATGTAGGAGCTCAAATCCATATTAGTGTTGTCTAATGCACAACCATTCAAAAGGTTCCTTCTGATATACCACTAAGTAGGTGAAGTACCTTTCGATATACCTCAAGGGTACATAAAGATTGTTCAATATACTAGTAGTACGTGGAAGAACCACATGATCCTCGAGATGCAATGCAAGAAAATAACGATAGCTGCTATGTTTTAAGACGTCGAAACACATCTCTAACCTACACACAGTTACTAAATGATTTTAATCCTAAACTAGCGTTAATTTTATCTTGTGGGGTTTAGTGGATTCATGAGGTGTAGGCAGAAAATGTAAAAAGAATGAAAATCCTAGCTACATGATGATGCACATTTCTCTTTCAATGAAAACTACCTAAGGTAAGGAGATAATTTTATTTTCAAACCCAAATGGACCTAAGCAATAATGAAAAGAAGAATTCCTTCCTAGAGTGCAATAACTCTAACTTTATGCGATAATAATCCAAAAAGCGCAACGAAATCAAAGATGCGACGAATCTTAACAAGTATAAAACAAAATAGCAAAGCACTTTGATTTTCAAATACATGTATCAAAATGAAACTTGATAACTAAACTCTTTTCAGATCTACAAACAGAAAATAAGAGAATGCCTATAGCACTCTAATCATTCAAAAATCTCAAAAGAAAAATGACAAGCACCCAAACAACTCAAAGACACTCGAAAATGGCTCAATGTGTAACAAATCCAGCCAAAACTCAATGATTGAGTGGAGGAAGGATTTGGAGATCATATCTAACGATATGAATAGATCTAGATAGATCTGGTAATGTGATTAGGGATGGAAAGATCAAACCAACAGGTGGGGGATTGAAATTTTCCACCACAATCAAGTTACTCACTTGACTAGTAAAACATCCATAATCAACAAAATCAAAACCAAACACAGACAATGCTGGTCCTAAGGTCTCTATGACCCTAATATAGAGCCTATAGATCACTATCAATCAGACCAAAAGCCAAAAAAGAAGGAAATCCCAGCTAATCCCTAGGCTTGAAGGGGTTGGCTCACCTAAGGACACTACACCATAGTTCCAGAGAGGGGTTGACGCACCCTATGCACATGCAAAGAGTGGCAATGGCGCACTTTCACTTAAGGAAAAGAGTGCCAGCAAGATAGTGGCACTCTATATGCACATCCCAGGTGTGTGGGGCTAATAACAAGCGGCAAAAAATGTGGATCTCCTAAGGTAGAAGGGAAAGAGGTCTAATGTAATACCCTGGTTTTGACCCCAAGGGGGAGAGGAATGTGTGCCCCGGTTTTGACCCCGTGGTATTGAATTCTAAATTATGTATATATTGTATTGAGATCATGGCAGGGAGCTCAAGGCCAAGGCTCTGCCATTCATCTGGTATTTTGTGTATGGGTGATCAAGGTTGATGCATATGGTTCATTGTGCCAGTCAAGAACAAAATGTTTTGAATATCATGTAAATGTACAAATTAATAAAATACCACAGCTATCTATGCACTGCAACGTGAAAGAGATGGGGGCATGATTTCACAAGGAATAGGGAGGGGAGTTAGTCAAACCCTTTAAGCCAATAGGGTGTGACTAGGTGTCAATGGGGAAACCCATGTACCCTTAGCTACTTTTTTTCCTATGTCCTCAATCATTCATTTCTTCCTGAATTTGGTTGAGGCGGTTAATGCCTTAGGCATGGCAGTCTGATTGTGTGTCAAAGCAAACCTACAAGTCTGCAATTTGGGAATCCGCATTCTTGCTTCTGCCGCAATAAAGCACGTGATGCGTGACAGTCTGTCTTTCCTCAATCGGGGGGGGGGAGGTTTTTTTGTTCCCCAGAGTTCATTGTGGATTATTCTACCATTTAACGCCATTCAATCATTCTGATCAATTCATTCATGCGTATTGTTGGTGGTTCACTACCCTGAGTCGTGAAAGAATGGTTCCATTATGTTTTTGTTGAGTGAATGGGCAGTGGAGATATCTCAATTTTATGAGAGTGTGGTCCTTCGTAGTTTCCCTAGTGCTCTTGTTCAATGGTTCATTATTAATAACAATTTGTCTTACTCTCCTAAGCGATGGAAGGTGTTTCTGTGGTGGTCTCCTCTTTTACAAAGTGAGTGGAGCTTGTTTTGGTTGTGTTTACATTGTGGATTGTTGTGATGTGCATCCATGTTTTGGTCTAAAATACTTAGGAGTGGAAGAGGCCCAGAATTGGCCGATAAATCTAGTGAATAGAGGAACATCACAGATAGATCAAGAGGGGGCTGGAAAATCCCTGATGCACACCCTGAAGAGCACTGGTAGGGAAGGTATGGCCTAAGGGAACTGTGGAGAAGTGAAGGGAATACTTCCTTTTGTTGGGTGTGTAGGTATTGCGGAATGACAAGTTGGATAGATCTGATGTAGGTGTCCATATCTCCATGGTTGAGCTCACTAGCTTAGTAATTCTACCTTTCCATTTCCTTAGCAGCCTAAGAAACCCAACTGTAGGTTGGTTTGGTTGTGCCTTGTTGTGAATATTGGCTTGACTGTGTGCAGTCTGAGAATCCCAATTGTTATTTGGCTTATTGCTTGCAGCCTAATAAGCCCAATTGTGTATTGGCTTGGCTGGACAGTCTAACAAACCCAACTGTAGGTTGGCTTGACTGTGTTTGATGTGTTCTGGTTGTGTGTGAGTCTGTTGTTCCCTAGTTCTTTGTGTAAATCATGCCTAGCTCGGGGGTGGCAGTGGTGATCAGAGATTAATGAACACACTGGCCTATGGGTAGGTGGAATGTTGCAGCGACATAGCTAGTTGCAGGACATCTTCATCATTCAAGATAAGTATCTCTGCTATTCATGTTTATGCTATGTATTTTCCTAGGAATGAAATGAATATGATGATTGGTGCTTGTTAATGTTTCAATACAGTTTACTATTGATGAATGTTCCTGCATGCACATCTATATTTTCCTTGTATGTTTTAATGCATTTTTTCTAAGTTCGTGGAGGTTGGAAACCTATTACAGAGTCAGAAAGCATATGACTTAGCGTTTCCACCCCTTGAAATCTACCTGGGGAAGGCAGAAGGCGGAAACCGGAAAAAAGAAATGGAAACATGGCAGAATGTGGGTTTCCGCACCCCAGGATCCGCTATAGAAGGGTGGAAGGAGGGAAGTAGAAGAATAGTCAAAAGTTCCAAGATAGAGTTGGACTTCTGATTTTCAAGGTAAAAAATTATGAAGTCAAGAATTGGCATAGCAGATAAAGTTCTAAGGAAAAAGTTGTATTTCCAACTTCCTAGTTTATAAGGCGAAAGGAGAAAGGGCGGAAGGGAAGAAGGATGAAGGTCATTAAATGATCCGCCAAGAAGTTTGTTTTCCGACTTCCGAGTTCCAAAGGTAGAAGGGAGGAAGGACGGAAGGCAGAGGGTCGTTAAAAAATTCGTCAAGAAGTTATTTCCTCCGATTTCTGAGTTCCCGCAGGAAGGCGAAAAGGAGGAAGGCAAAAAGGTAGCCAAAGGATTTCATCAAACTTTAGTTCTTTGATTTTCGAGTTCCGGGTGGAAGGAAGAAAGGCAAAAGGAGAAAAGGTGGCCAAAATTATTCTGTCGAACATTGGTTCTCCAATTTACGAATTCCGGGTGGAAGACAAAAAGGTGGAAGGGAAGAAGGTTAATGTTTCCATCATGTTTTGTGTTTTGATTCCTGGTTTCGCAGGGCGGAAGGTGGAAATGACAGGCTCAGTGTGGAAGAGGTGTTTCCGGTCAAAGAAGGGATATGTCAAGAGAGGAACTATTGTTACATTGGTTTCTAAGCCTGAGAATGGATGTTGAAGAGTGTGTTAACATCCATGCCCTGTGTTTCGAAAGACGAACAAGGGTTCTTGAAGCAAAATTTTTAATTATCCACATTATGGTGTATGGAGACATTACAGATTGGTATGAGAGCTGTTGGTTGCAACACTGGGTCCTAAATGGGCCAAGTTGAATAGTTAATAGAGAAATTGGTTACAACATTGGGCCTAGATGGGCCAGGTGACAGTAACTAAATGGTTTTTACTTTTGAAATTTTTATGCCGCTAATAATCGTATTTGAATAACACATTTTTGCAGAGTCATAGTGCCGATTGGAAGAGTAGGTTTTTGGCTCATCCATGAGAACCTACGTCATGAATGATGCACAGATTCCCAATGAGCATGGGGAAGAAGCTATGGGAGAAAATTTCCAAGATGGAAATGCTGAGACAAAGTCCAACAAAAGGAGATTTCAAGATACTCCCCCGTATTTTGCAACCACCATGAGAATCCTAAGGGTGGATATGCAAATCTACATAGAATATAATGAGAGAATGATTAAAGTTTGGGAAGATCAGAATCAACTAAATGCACCATGCTACAAAGTTTGACAGACATCCAAATGCGGATGAGCTCTGGGCGTTGTGTAATACATCCAAAAGGAAGTAAAAGCAGTGCCAGAAGAAGAAAGAGATCTTCTAGTGGATCATATGACTCTGAAGGGTCCACTCAGGATTCAAGTTATTCTTCTCACAGTAATAAGAAAAAGAGGTGCTACCAAAATAGCTCACGTTATGAGTTTAAGAAGCCAAGACCTCCTACCTTTAATGGTGAGTTAAAGAACGGTCAAGAAGCTGAAGCTTGGCTTCTTGGGATGAGAAAATATTTTCAAGTCCAAGACTACTGTGGAAATATGAAGGCTAGGGTATCCATCTTCAATTTGACTAGAAGAGCATCCATATGGTGGGAGCACTTCAGGAAAGTGAAGAAGATTCGGAAAAGGAAGATTGTGCGGAAGTAGTTCCAGAAGTTTTTCAGGAAAAAGTACCTCTTTGGTAGGTACTATGATGATAATATGAAAGAATTCCATGAGCTGAGATCGGGGAAGAAGACCATGGAAGAGTATGCAAATGTGTTCTTGGAACTGTTGAGGTATGTCAGGTACACCAAAGATGATAAAGTGAAAATCCATCATTTTCTGAGTGGGATATCTCAAGCATACAGAGATAGAATTGATTTTGATGAGCCTAGAACTCTGGAAGAAGCAATAAGGAAACCTAAGTACTACTACAATAAGAACAAAAGTGAACCTGATTACCATAATGCATGGAAGGAAAAAAAGAATAAGAAGTCTGACCAAAGGAAGAAAGGTTTCAAACCTTCTCACTTCAGAAATCAGCAAAAGAAGCCATCACAAGTCATGACTAAGCCAACGAGAGTGATGGATGACAGGTCAAGAAATCCAAAAGAAATCAGAGAACCACTCCAATGGTGGAAATGTGGAGGACCCCATCTGCGCAGAAATTGTCCACTTGAGAATAAGTATGTGAGGCAAGCTCACAACATTCAAGAAGCAAAAACAGTGGGTCAAGTAGCAAAGACCGTCCCTAGGATTTATGCAGCGCTAGAGGACCTCCAGGAAGATCATCAGTCAATTGTGGTTGAAGTTGCAGGTAAGATTGATGAGCAATTTGTTTCTATTTTGATTGACCTTGATTCTACTCACAGTTATATTACTCCTAGATTAATTTATATTTGTGCTTTTAAGAAGTTAAAGCATAACAAATCATGGTTAGTTCAACTAGCCACTGGGACTAAGAGAAAGGTCAGTGAAGTGTTAGAAAAATGCCCATTGGTTATGAATGGGCTAGTCACTTGTGTAGATCTGAATGTTCTACCACTTGGTTCCTACGATGTCCTCATTGGAATGGATTGGTTGGAAGCAAACAGAGTAAAGTTTGATTGTTACAGTAAGACTTTTGAGTGCATAAATGAAGAAGGAAACTTAAGGGTTGTACGAGGAATTCCAAAGATGATTTATGTTAGGCAGATTTCAACAATGCAGCTGAAGAAGTTCTGTAGGAAAGGTTGCAGGTTGTATGCATCCCATGTTTTGGAGGCAACAGAGAATGAAACTCCTAGGTTGGAGTATTTTCATGTATTGCAGGAATTCAGGGATGTTTTTCCTGATGATATTATAGGACTTCCTCCAAACATGGACATTGATTTTACAAGTGAACTTGTGCCACGAGCAGCACCAGTGTCTAAGAACCCTACAGGAAGAGTACACCAGAATCAGTATAGATGAAGATGCATCTGCAAGAGTTGTTGGAGAAGAAGTATATCAAGCTAAGTGTGTCCGCTTGGGGGGCACCAGTGTTGTTTGTGAAAAAGAAAGATGGTACACTCAGGTAGTGTATTGATTAAAGACAACTAAACAAAGTCACTATGAGGAATAAATACCCTTTGCCTAGGATTGATGACCTCTTTGATCAAATTAGAGGAGCAAAGGTATTTTCCAAGATTAACTTGAGGTCTGGTTACCATCAAGTAAGAATCAAGGATAAATAAATTCATAACACAACCTTCAGAACAAGGTATGTATACTATGAGTTTGTGGTGGTACCGTTTGTTATAACAAATGCACCAGCCACATTTATGTGTCTCGTGAATAGTGTTTTCAGTAAGTATCTGGACAAGTGTGTTCTTGTTTTCCTTGATGACATTCTTATTTATTCTAAGAATGAGGAAGAACATGAAGAACATCTGAGATTGGTATTGAAATTGCTAAGGGAGCATAAGTTGTATGAAAAGTTGAACAAATGTGACTTCTATAAAGATAGAATTCATTATTTGGGTTACATTATCTCAAAGGAAGGAATATATGTGGACCCTGAAAAGATTGAAGCCATTATGAATTGGCCAACCCCAAGAAATGTGACAAATGTCAGATCTTTTATGGGACTTGCAACATACTACAGGAGATTCATTGAAGGATTCTCCAAGGTTTCACATTCCATCACTTCTTTGCAAAAGAAGGGAATAAAATTTGAATGGACAACAAGATTTGAGGAAATCCTCCAACAGTTGAAGCATTTTCTTACAAGTGCATGAGTTCTGAAAATTGCAGACCCTAAAAAACATTTTGTGGTGTGTGTTGATGCATACGGTCAAGGAATTGGAGTTCTTATGCAAGACAACCACATGGTGCATTATGAGTCAAGAAAGTTGAAGGATCATCATAAGAACTATGCCACTCATGATTTAGAACTTGCAGCCATAGTAAATGCTCTCAAGATGTGGAGGAATTACTTAATGGGTAGAAAATTTGAGTTAAGGACATACCACTGTGGTCTAGAATATTTGTTTGATCAACCTACTTTAAATGCTACGAAAGCTAGATGGCTGGAGTGTTTATGCGAATTTGATTTTGAAATCAAACACATAAAAGGAAAAGAGAATAAGGTGGTCGATGCACTCAGTAGGAAGGTGCATGAAATGCACTTGGAATCTCTTAGTATTTTCCAATCAAATTTGTGACAATAGATTGTTAATCATACTGCAGAAGATGAAATGTATGTGCAGATAAATGACAAATTGTAGCAGCAAAGTCTTGAGAAGACGTATGAGGTATATAAATTGGAAGAAGATGGACTTCTTACTTATAAAAACTGAATTTATATTCCAAATGTAGCAGATTTGAGGAAAATTATTATGGATGAGATCCATCAAGCTCCATATTCTGGTCGCCCAGGATATCAGAAGACAATTGCTATAGCCAGAAAGCAGTATTTTTTGCCAGGAATGAAGAAGGACATTGCTCAGTATATTTCAAAGTGCACGAAATGTCAGCAGGTGAAGGTTGAGCATCAACACCAAACAGGTTTGTTGCATCCTTTGCCAATTCCAGAATGGAAATGGGAAGTTGTTTCCATGGATTTCATTACAGGATTTTCAATGACTTGGAGACAACATGATTCCATCATGGTTGTGGTGGACAAGTTGACAAAGGCAACCCATTTTATACCAGTCAAGTCCACATATAAAAATGATTCCATTACAAAAATATTTATGAAGGATATTTCCAGATTGCATGGATTTCCTAAGGAAATAGTCTCTAACAGGCATCCTAAGTTTACTTCCAATTTTTGGAAGGGTTTGTTTGCGGATTTGGGTACCAAGTTTAACTTCAGCACTACCTACCATCCTCAGACTGATGGATAGATAGAGAGAGTGAATCAAGTGTTGGAAGACATGATTCACATGTATGTGATGGACAAACCAACCAAGTGGGAAGATTATTAACACTTGGTATAATTTTCCTATATTAATGGACAGCAAGCATCCTGGGGGATGAGTCCATATGAACCCTTGTATGGAAGAAGATGTAGGACACCACTAACATGGGATAATCCAGTAAACAAGATTGTGCTTGGTCCAGAATTGTTGAAGGAAATGGAGCAAGAGTTTGCAAAGATTAGGCAGGATTTGAAAGCATCTCATGACAGACAAAAAAGCTATGTAGATAAGCATAGAGTGCATAGAGAGTTTAGTGTTGGGGATCATGTTTACCTCAGAGTGACAGCAAGGAAGAGTTCCTTGAATATTGGAAGTTGTGCCAAGCTATCACCTAGATATTGTGGGTCGTTTGAAGTGCTTAAAAGAATAGGGCCAGTTGCATATAGACTTGCATTTCCTGCTAGCAATAAATATCATAATGTTTTAATGTTTCTTTTCTTAAGAAATATGTACATGATCCTAACCATGTTATTGATTGGGATGTGATCAGGTGGAACCCGAGAGAGAGTTCCAAACTGAGTCATTGCGCATCCTCAACAGGAAGGTCACAGTGCTCCAGAATCGATTCGTTTGATAGGTGAAGGAGCAGTGGGAGAACTACGGTACTGAAGACACTACATGGGAGCTGGAGGATGCCATGCGATTGGCACATCCATTTTTTATCAATTTTGTAAAGCACCAAGGACAATGTTGTTGTAAGGCGGAGGGGAATGTAATACCCCAGTTTTGACCCCAAGGTGGAGGGGAATGTGTGCCCCAGTTTTGACCCCATGGTATTGAATTGTACACTATGTATATATTGTATTGATATCATGGCATGGAGTTGAAGGCCAAGGCCCTTCCATTGATCTGGTGTTTTGTGTATGGGTGATCAAGGTTGATTCCTATGGTTCATTATGCGAGTCAAGCATAGCATGTTTTGAATATCATGTAAATGTACAAATTAATAAAATACCACAACTATCTATGCACTGCAACGTCAAAGAGATGGGGTCATGATTTCACAAGGAATAGAGAGGGGAGTTAGTCAAACCCCTTGAACTAATAGGGTGTGACCAGATGTCAATGGGGAAACCCATGTACCCTCAGCTACTTTTTGTCCTCTGTCCTCAATCATTCATTTCTTCCATAACCTGGTTGAGGCAGGTAATGCCTTGGGCAGAGCAAGGCATGGGAGTCTGATTGTGTGTCTGAGCAAACCTGCAAGTCTGCAGTCTGGGAAGCCGCATTCTTGCTTCTGACGCAAGAAAGTTTGTGATGTGTGATAGTCCGTCTTTCCTCGGTCGAGGGGGGGGAGGTTTTGTTGGTCCCCAGCATTCATTTTCCATTATTTTATCATTCCATCATTCTGATCAGTTCGTTCATGCGCATTGTTGGTGGTTCACTACCCCGAGTCGCAGAAGAATGGTTATGTTATCCCTAAAGTTGGACCTAGACTACGGGATCCAAGCTTAAGGAAATATTTGTTTGAAAATATTCAAATCAAATGAAATCAAATTAAAAATAAAAGCTGGTATCAAACCAGGGCTAATAGAAATTTACAGTACTAGAAAGATACTAGGCTAATATCACTTGTTTGTACAATTTTATACAGTTTAGGACTGAAATCAAAGCCATCACACACTTTGCAATGAACAGAGCAGGTATATAAGAGATGGGTAAATACAGGTATGTATCAGGATATCAAAGCATTAAAGTAAAGGCTGGTATGAATCAGAGTTGCAGGAAGATTCAAACAAACACTGTATAACATGAAAGCAATCACAAAGTTCAACACCCAGGTACTATGATCCTAAATCATGAAGTGAAACTATTACTGTTTATAAAAATGAAAGATAACTGTCAACTCATAATAAGAATTATTTATTGGAATGTGAATGACCAAGTACATAAAATATTTATCAAAGAGACAATTTATGCAATACAGAAACAAATCAACATCAAGTTTATTCAAAACTAGAACCTGTCATTGAAGCTGCAAAGAGTTCATGATATACAAATGTATTTACAAATGATCCAACATATCTCCCAAAACTGCCAACCCCTTTCTCTCTAGTCGAGAGCTGTTTTTGTACCAAAAAGATTCTATCTAGAAACTAACAATAGATCCTATAAGTCTGGATCGAACTTCCTTCAAAAGTGGGAAGTCAATCCCTTACAAAATGTTTTACACTACAGGTGTCATACAAATGTCACACAAAATATTATGAGTTCAAAATCAAACAACTTTTAAACATCTACAAGCTTCTAGAAGCTTCAGCTAAAGTGGCTAAGTCATTAAGCACCTGGGAGCGCCTTTGGAGTCTAGCCAATTCCATATCTTTATCATTTTCCTTCTTCTGGGCTTTGAAGTGCTCAAGTTGTTTCTGCATAGCTCGTTTCTCTTTGAGGATATTTCTGGAAATCATCAAAAGTTTTTGAAACTCTACCTCCTTTTCTTCCATGTCTTCTCGTAACCTTTTGTTTGCTACCATTAACTTTTCATTGATATCCTGCAAGTATTTGGTCTGTTCCTTATATGTTTGAAGAGATATTTGACATTGACCAAGTTCTGGAGTAATATCTATATCTTCCTCTCTCATACAATCTTTTTCTTCTGGCATATTTCTTAATTTTGAACCTTCATCAAGCTTGTTTTGTTCATCTGTACAAAACATTTCTGGTATGGAACCTGCCATTCCTTGCATGTCAATAAACTCCTCCATATTCTCGGAATATTTATCCTCTGCTGTGTGTATTGTCCCTTCACTTGCAGCATCCTCTATAATTACCACCTCCTTATCACCTTGTTGTACTGTTTCTTCCTCCATCTGCATTTTCTCCCTTAATCTCGTTCTTGGTTTACCCTCCTTGAATAGTTGTTTGCAAATTGTCTTTTTAGAAGCAATACTTTTAAATATGTCACTGAGCTTTTCTGTATTTTCTTGTGTGCAAGGTGTTTCAGGGTCTAAATTGCCCTGTACAGGCTCACTAACAGCCTTGACTTCTTTATTCTTATCCTTCTGATCTGTCTCTGTAGGGTTTACTATCTGCTGGCTGGCATCATCAATCATCTTCTTACCCTTTTATTTAGGGTTCTCACTAAAACCTAGCTCTGCCAACAAAGAACCCCATCATCTTTCTTCCTTTTCCAGCTGAGTTAAAACCAACAACTTAATTAATCCCTGGTGATAAATTGATTTGGTCGTATGTGAGGGGTGGTTTTGTACCTTAGAAATCATTTTCTGAAGGCTTTTAAGTAGGTAAAAAGGAAGATTTAACTGTGTAACACCCTGAATATGCATTAGAGGTTTCAAGTGACACTTTAAGACCCGATCATACCTTCCATCGCAAGTAATATAGTTCTGAATCACTTCTAACGGCACTCTCCATTTTGGCTTCATCCTATTGACATGAACTCCGTTCTTCCAATCAAGTTTTTCATTACCAAGGATCAAAAACTCACTGAAGTCTTCTTTGAATTCTTTTTCTTTGAACCACCTCTCACCTTCTGCAGGGACATTGATAGCTTCAGCAATAGAGTTTTCATTAACTCTCACGGTTAGGCTTTGTAGCTGGACTCTGTCATCATTATAATTCTCAATAAAATCCATTGTTAATTGGGAATGATATCCCTGCAATTTATCACAGAAACTAAACCAACCTGACCTTTGTATCAACTTAGCAGACCTTGGAAATTGCTTAATCCACTCTGTATTGCTGGGTTCCAATCTGCATATGAAACCTCCAGGCCTTTTCTTCACAACCACCTCTGGCTCCTCCTCTTCGATTTCCTTTGACATTTTGAAACCCTATAAGGATTTCAACTTAACTGTGTAGAATAATAATCCTTTATGTCTCAAACAAAATAGAGATAGTTTGCTGCATACGGCTCTGTGCTAACATCTGGGATGTGAATACATCTCTTCTTGTGCTGGAGGTAAAAATCTGTAAACTAACAGAGTGACAACTCAAATGAGATTTGAATTAAACTAGTAGTAGGTCTTACCCCTGAAAGCCCTCTCAAACATTGAAAATACCAAGGTCTTCACAGAGTATGGTCTTGAACAGAGTATTTTACACTGCGGTTGAGTGCTCAGGCAAAACGGTGTTGAAACTGAAATGCAGGTAGGCATATGTACAGTATATTATAACCCTGAACTTACAAGCTCTAGGGTTTGAAAATAAACCCTACTTTTCTGAATATTCACATAACACTGCTCATAACCAGGAAACTCTGTCAATCAAAAAGACTTCAAAATGTATATCCTGCACAGGAAAGTTTTATACTGCTGTATAGTCTTCACGATGTATATCAAGCCCAGCATTGCTAAAAGTGCAAGGAAATATATGTATATACTGCAATCCTAAACCTGCAAACCTTAGGGTTCGAACATAAGCCCAGATTTTCTGAACATTGCATAACGCAGCTCGTGAGGACAAACAGTGAATGAAACCAGCGCTTGAATACTCCTTTTCAGCAGAACAATGAAACACGTTTTAGGGAAAAATGTACATTAAGCTATTTCTGCCACGGTGACCACCAGCATTCATTACATGAACGGTTTAATTTGTGAAAAGACAACACCTGTGCTCTTTCATTATTGCCACCGTATTGACTCATTATTTCATGGTAAGGAATATAAAAACATATAAAATGCCGAATGCTTATGATCAAAACCTATATTCATGACTATGATAAAGGCTTATATCCATCAAATATTTCATGAAATAAATCATAAACCTTCAAATAGCAAACCATATGTATATTATACCATCAGAACTCAATATCCTGCACGCTCACAATATGCTGCCAGTTTGGAAGGGCGCTGCCAGTTTGTAAAAATTCATCCTGTAACACTACTCTTATGCACAAACATAGGTTCTTAGTT
>LPNX011222994.1:0-14920 GCA_001517045.1 Pseudotsuga menziesii
ACTTGCACATGGTGGGACTCATGGACTAGGCAAATAAGACAAAATAAATGGAATAATGTCTAAGTGGGTAAATACTATGGGTTGATTATTCTAACACCCAAAGATCAATTTTAAGTGGAAAAACTGGAATTCTAGGACAAATTTAAAGAAATCAAACAAACTTGAGCCAGATAAAATCAAAAGGAGGGTCCAAAACTTTCAAAAAATTTGGGAAAAGGTTGTAGTTGCAATAATTGGCGACTACCTGGTGAACACAGATCTCTGGACAATTTTTTCTTTGAGCAACAGACTGTTTTGACAATAAATACCTACATGCTGAATTATTATAGATGTATGGATTTCCCAAATGGTAGATGTATTCACTTTAATCATTGATGATAGTCCAATTTAGGGAAAATGGAAACCAATATTTCAAAGTCTAGATAACTCTTTTGAGGCCAGGGATATGAGTTTCATTTTTACCTCTGTCTTCGGGTAGCTTCCAGCTTAGACACCATAGGATTGTAACATATGGTAAACATAAATACTCGTTTGTTCCTTATTCCCATGCCATTTTTCACTTTAGTTCTTTTGGACTTTTTTCCTCTTTTGAGTCCTCCTGGATGCCTTCTTTCTGAAATTTTTATTCAAGCTCCTCTATCCATAGTGTCCTTTTGTGTGAGAGATGTATTGATTTTTTCAGCTCACGGACGGAGAAGAACTTTGGCAATCATTGTACTAATATGGTTCAATACTTTGTGTTGATACATATTGCTTTCTTAGGAGATTTTGACTCTTACTTTCCTTTTGGATTTCAATTCCTTGCATGGGATCATTTAAATATTATACCGTTTACCATGCTTCCTCACCATGGGTTTTTTGTTGTCACCCCCTAAGACATTTTTAATGTGAGATGGATGGAGCCTCAAAATAGTATTCCAGACCTTTTGATCCTGAGTTATTTTACAAGGATTAAATAGGACTTCAATGTGTTCATAGCCATTTAGGAAAACTGCTAAACTAGAAGAAGTTCTTTCAAATAAATTAATAGTACACAGTCTTATAATCAAGGATTTTAGTTAATCCGGAATTCTTATGAACTCCATGCAACCAAAAGTTGTGATTCTTTATTTAGATCAATCAAACCCTAACTAAAACAAATAAAATAAAACAAACCAATCAGTTTATTTATGTACAAGATAACCAAGAAAATAAAAAAATAAAAAAAAGGTTTGAGAACTAAACCATTAACTGGTAAGTTCTCTTCCCACCCCTGTAAGTCTTGCAACTTGTAAGTTGAGGGGCCAAGCTTAGATGCAATTTGAAAATGGCATACCCATAACTGTTGAAACTTCGTGTGCTTTCCCTTTTCATCGTGCGGATGATCCCACTTAAGAACCAGGTCTCCTACTTCGAATTCTTTGTTCCCATCTTTATGCTTATCAAACAAATGTTTCAATACTTCCTGTTGATGCTTAAATCTTTCTTTGGCTTTGGACCTAGAATCTTTTGACTTCAAAAGATTATAGATTCTGGTCTGTAGGATTTTGTTATCGGTACCTCTAGATTCCTTAGCTATTATGGAAGATGGTAACAGAATATTGGGAGGAAGAATGGCTTCTTTTCCATAAACAAGAGTGTATTGTGACACATCTAAGGAATTCTTGGGTGTGACTCTATCATCCCAAAGAGCATTAGGTAATGCTAAATGCCAACTTCTCTGATTTTCTATTACAATTTTCTTTAGGATCCTAATCAAATTCTTATTTGTAGATTCTGTCAAACCATTTCCTTGTGGGTAATAATTTGTGGAATAATGCAACTTGACTCCTCTTTCATTAGAAAATGCACTTAATCTATTAGAAGAAAAGTAAGTAGCATTATAAAAAACCAGGGAAATTGGAACCCCAAGCCTGGTCATAATGTGATCTTGTAAGAAATCCATGACTGCATCTTCATTTAATTTGCGTAACAGAATGGCCTCGACCCATCTGGTAAAGTAGTCAATTGCCGTCAAAATGTACTTGTTCTGCAAGGAAGGATTTGGGTTTATTTCTCCAATGATATCAATCCCCCATTGTTCGAATGGTTCTGTTATCATCACCGGATTTAAAATCCCTGCTACTTTAGCTTGTCTTCCACCACCTCTTTGACAAACATCACACTTTCTCACATGAGCATGAGCATCCTTAAACAGTGTAGGCCAGTAATACCCAGCTCTAAGAATATTATGGGATGTTGTATCTTTGGAAAAATGACCTCCAACAGGCCCATAATGCAATTATGTTATGACCTTCTTTGCATATTCTTGTTCTAAGCATCTGAGAAAAACTCCATCATAATTCTTTCTGAATAATACTCCATCAATTATCTAATATGAAGTTGATTTCAGACGTAATGCTCTTCATTTTTTGGAATTCCAATGTTTCAGCAAATATCCTTCTTGATGGTAATAACTAGGTCTTGGTACTAGGAATCTAGAGCTGTGAATAGAGGACAAACATCCATCATATATAACTCAGTGTCATTATCCCAACTGTTTTCTTCATTGTCTTTACCTTCAGCCATTAGTTTACATAATCCTTGTCCTTTTACTATGAATGTTGGTTTGAAATCAAGATCATATTCTTGTAAGGCGGTTACCCAATTGCCTCTTCTTTCTCCTAATTCCTTTTGTATAAAAATAGATCTTACAACTGGGTGTGGAACGATTACTTTAGTACGGTTCTTAAGTATGTATGGCCTGAATTGCTTTACCACTTTGAAAACTGCATAATCTTGTTTATCAATAGATGGATAATTCAATTCAGCTCCCTGCAGACCAGTGCTCATAAATGATATGGGGAACTCATCTCCCCCGTCTTCCTTCTGTGTAAGCACTACTGCTAATGAATCATTAGACGTAAAAGTGTACAGAATAAAATATTTTTGAAAATTTGGACTTTTGGGTGATGGTGCATGAGCAATAGATGTTTTTATCTTACTGAATGCATTCTTTTCCATATCAGTCCACTTAAATTGTACACTTTCTCTAACCATTTGCTGCAAAGGTTTGACAATTTGAGCAAAACCTGATACAAACCTTCGCACAAAATTAATTGTCCCCATGAATGATTGCATACCCTTTTTGTTAGGGGGTAAAGGGATTTGTTCTATGGCTTTAATCCTTTCTGAGTCTATGGAGATCTTTTTATTAGAAACAACATGACCCATTAGCTTTCCTTCTATGACCGCAAACACACATTCTTTGGATTCAGTGAAATACCATATTTTCGACAACGCTCAAAAATTCGTTTCAGATGGAATGCATGTTCCCCTCTCTTTTTTCAAAATATTGTGACATATTCGAGATATACCACAACACTATGGCCAATCAGACCACAGAAAGCTATATCCATGACCCTCTGGAAAGTAGCTCCAGCATTTATGAGTCCAAAGGGCATTCTCCTGTAAGCAAAAGTTCCCCAGTTGGTTCTGAATGTGTTTTTAAGCCTATCCTGTTCAGCTACTAATACTTGATTATAGCCGGAGAATCCATTTAAAAATGAAAACAATTCAGAACCTGAAACCATCTGCAATATTTGTTCCATGGGTGGGACTCGATAGTTATCTTTATCTGACGCACGATTGAGGTTTTTGAAATCTACGTAGAGCCTAATTTATCCTAACTTTTTTCTTACTGGCACCAAATTCAAAACCCATTACGAATGTCTGACTTTGAATATAATTTTAGCATCCAACAATTTTTTCACTTCACTTTGGATTAAAGGTTCCAGCTTCGTATGCATTTTCCTCAAAGGCTATTGGTAAGGCTTGACTCCAGCTTTAATCGGAATGACATGTTGTATAATCTTTGTGTCATAGATTTTAAGCTCTTCATATGTCTAGGAAAACACATCTTTGTACTGTTTGAATAGACTAATGAACTTACTTCTTTTGCCCAGAGAACAACACTTTCCCAAATTTACATATCTAGGTTCAGCTTTAGTCCCCAAATTTATTAGCTCAAATTGCAAGGATGAGCTATGAGTCTTGACATTTGTTGGCTTTCTAAACTTGTTGTTTAAATCAAACATTCGTTCCAAGGTCCTGACTCCTTTAGGAATAAAATTCCCAAATTTTAATTCTGCTTGATGTTCTTCATCATCTATTATTGCTCCTTTAAAAGTCTCATCATTCATCAAGCATTCCAAAATTTGTCGATCATCGTCAAAAACCCATAGATTGGTGATCATATCAGGAATAGAAGGAGTGAAAAGTAATTCAATAGAGCATCTATTATTAGAAGGTACTAGCCTTGCAGCTGAGGTAGCTAGTAAATCAACTGCTGCATTCTTTAATCTAGGAATGGACACAATATTGAATGCATGAAAATTTATAAGAAAATCCCAAACTTCATTTTGATAGGCTTTTAAATGTGGTGAAATACAATGTATCTTATTTCGAATTTGCTTAACAACAATTTTAGAGTCTCCATATACTTTCAGATTTTTCACTTTCAGTTCTATTGCCTTTTTAAGTCCCTGAACTAGTGCTTCATACTCGACTATATTATTTATACATTCAAATTCTAATCTACAAGAAAGAAAATGTTTATTTTTCCTTGGATCAATCAGGACACAGCCAGCTCCTGATCCTTCCAATGTTTTAGATCCATCAAAATAAAGGGCCCAAAAACTATCTACTTTTACTGCACTTGAATTAAAAACTACATCTGAAACTAAATCTTCTATTTTACAGTCAATCTCATCAGCCCATGAAAATCAAAGGAGATCGGGCTGAGTGTCAAGTATACTACTGGCTTCTTCAGCTTGGTAATTTCCCAGTTCTAATTCAATGAAGTAATTTCCCAACACAAAGTTTACTGGCTCATTCTTTCCCTCTAACTGAGTAACATTGTATTTCATTTGAGGTTCTCTTACTACTTTTATCTGGCTCATTCTTTCCCTCTAACTGAGTAACATTGTATTTCATTTGAGGTTCTCTTACTACTTTTATCTGATTGGGACTTCCCTTATGAGGTAACCATAAATGCGACCAATCTGATGCAAAGTATCCATCTATCCTTGCCGACCAGTCCCGACTCAAAACCAGTCCATAAGCTTCTGGTATGTCTGCAACTACAATGTCAATGTACTGACATACCCTCTCATCTGCAGATAAGAGAATGAGAACATCTTCCATTTCCCCTATTACTTTCACAGTTGTCCTGTCTAATTGAATAACCGTTATAGCTCAAAATGACACTTCCCTACCTGTGACCACTTTCCCATGATTATGTCGCATGTCGACACTTCCATGACGACACTTCATGAAAGTCACTGAAAGTCATTGAAAAAACACCTAACTTGGAGGACCTATATATTGAGTTTTGTAACTGCGTTTAACCTTATCTCTACACCATTGGAAATATATTTCTCTTAGCTAAAACTTTCCATAAGACACCAAAGTCTAAAAATGCCCATAAATGCCCTAAAAATGAGTTTTTTGTCTATACACGACTTGCCTTAAGGCAAACCCGCGTATGATATGCGAGTTTCTCTCTGTAGTACCCGCGTATGCTATGTATACGTGACTTTCTGTACTAGCAACCTGCATATACTTTTCGTGTATGCGACTTTCCAGTTATGCAACCCACGTATGCCTTTTAAAAATGTCAAAAAACACGCCTTTTGAATTTCGGGTAGTTTGGGTAGTTATGCAACTGACTCCTTCAGTTGTAACTACATTGTCTTCGCCCCTAACTCTTCCTTAACCATATAAATAGAGGTAGGGAGGTCCATGAGAGGGGACTTGAATTTTTGCATTGTTATGCTGGAGGATTTGGAGCTCTCTTTGCCCACACCTTTGCCCTGATGGTCATCCCCTTGTGTTGCAAATCTTGGAGGCTAAGTTCTTTGGAGAAGAGAAGCAGCAAAACCGGATCAAAATTTCGTGAGGTGCCAAACTTGAAGAGAAAAAATACTTGTACTTTTTTTCAAGATTAATAAAGATGTCATGTCCTTCTTCTTCCCCAAATCATTGTTCAATGTGTGATTGAATTTCTATTTATGATCATATGATGATGTTAGTCAGATTATTATCTCATGTTTATTTGATTATCATTGCTTTATATGTGGTCATATTGGTTTGAGGAAGGTATAATTCGTTTTGCAGGTCTCTTGGAGTGAGAGGAGCAAGAAGAGGATTGAAGAGAAAGCTTGGACCAGCCTTCAGTTAATCAGGTGTGGACCTTTGTTATCTCTGAAACTTGCTTGTATTTACTTGCATAACTATATGCATCCACCTTCCAACCCTAGTATGTTGATGGCCTCTTAAACCCTAGCCATAGGATACTTTCCTTTACAATAGAACTGGGGACTCCGCTGGGGATATCCTTGTCTGTTTGGGATTTATCTTGATTTCTTTCAGTGTTTTGCATTGTTTCAGGTCCTTCTTACCACTTAGGAACACTTTATAAGTCTGATAGCACACCTCCCCTACCTTCTTAAGGAAATTTTTGACATTTTTTGGGAGTTTTTCCACCCATACGCGACTTGCATGACTGAATAGTCACATGTCTTGTTTTGTACACGCGACTGCCTATACTAGCAACCCGCATATGATACACAACTTGTAAGCTATACAAACTACGTGTTATTGCATACGCGACTTGCTGTATTGGCAACCCGCGTATGACACGCGACCTGTTAGTAGTGCAACCTGCATATGCCCCTAAAACAGTGTTTTTCCTCATTTTTTGTTGTTTTTTCTGCTATTGTGGGCTATTTGGTAGGTCTTTTGGTGTCCTCTGCAGGTGCATGACTCCAGGGAGTTAGTGTCATCCCTTTTGGTTGTTCTTTATCTATGTGGTAAGCCCTTTTATAGCATTAGGGTTTGCTCTTTTCTCTTTCCCCCATCTCCTTTGCTTGGTATGATTTTTGGCTTATGTTTCTGGTCAGGCTCTGTTAGTGATCTTTGTCTAAGTTCAGAACCTTGCTGGTGTTTGTTTCCTTCTTCTTTTTTTGGTTAACTTCACCATGCCAAAGTAGTTGACTTGTATTTTATGCAAGCCTTCCTTCCAAGTAGGGTTTATACTGACTTTAGGGCTTTCTAGAGTTTGTTTGGTGGTTGTATAGAAAAGTTCCTTTTGCTTTGTTCTTGTTATCTACATACTTTGCTTTGTAGGTAGTTTTTATTTTGCATTTATAAAAGAAAATTAAAAAGAACGTATACTTGTTTTGCTGCTTCCCCCCCCTACCTCCTTCTTTGGCTTGCCCTTGTTGGACAAGGTACTGAGAAGCCTTTTGTTTGTAGTTTTAGATTGATTCTTGGGACTTCTTGGCCTTTGTTTATATCAGTCTTATTTCTCAGTCTCTTCATCCCAAAGTTGTTGGCTTGTTTACCTTTGTAAGCCTTCTTTTCAAGAGAGGTTGATATCTAACTTTAGGGAAACCTAGGGTTTGTTTATGGGGTGTAGAGTAGTTGTCTATTTGTTTTTCTTACATTACTTGCTTGCATTAGTTGATAGGTAGTTTTTCTTTCGCATTTATAAAAGAAAAAGACAAAAGCACATGTTTGCTTTATATGCATGTAGATTAGGTTTTTAGTCTAGATTGCATGGCATATCATTGTTTTTGAAAAAACATAAAAAGATTTGATCTTTTATGGCTTTCAAGTTTTCTATTTGAAAAATAAAGAGAATTTTTTTTGCTTTTTGCATTTCATATCTCTTTGCTTAGTCATTTTATTTCAACTTTGAGTCAAAACACCACATAAGTTTCATGCCATTTACCCTCTGACTAAAAACAGCCCTTAAAATAAACGATATAATTTAAAAATTACTAGTAAGTTTTATTTTATAGGGTCATACACCAACTAGCTTAGGCTAGACTTGTGGATTAGGGAGTTTCAACTCTCCACAAGTGTTAAAATTTCAGACATAGTTGGCCAATCACTAGGTAAACCCTTCTCTACGTTGATTGTATCTGGGAATCTCCTCTCAAATGGGAGTTAAGCACGAGGCCGCGTGGAGACTTGGACTGAGGAGATACCCCTCTGATTCCTTGTCAAAGTGTAGACCAAGGTTTTTGCGCATCTGGGGATTCTGTCTTAGACAGGGTTTCAGGCTCAGCTACCCTGCCCATGTGTACGAATCAGGATTGCGACTGTCCCTCGAGACTGTCAATATAGTTAAGGTAGCCTTTAGTCTCTTTGACATCTAGGGTTGATACACAGGTACACCGGAAAGCTATTTTTGGTTGACCTTGGATGGGATTGGAAGGTAACCCTGGTAGAAGGTGTGGGAGGGTGGTGGGTGATTCCTCTACTTGTGCCTAAGAAAATCTACAAGGATGCCAAGTAATTTTCTATTAGCTTTCTTCTGGAAAGTATATCTTATACCTGTTTGTCTGTTTGGATTTGGGAATTTTTTAGTGAGTGCTGTGTGGTTTGTCTATACTTAGTGTGCTTTTAGGTGTGTGCTTTGTAATTTTGGTTGCGTATCAACCTCATACTTTGTCTCCTAGTTTGAAACTATGGCTAACACCCCTTTGAATACCAACCAAGAGATCCCCATGATGGGAACTCCTTGTACTATTCCTCTCACGAGGAATGTTGGTGTTCCCTTGATGGCCACCCTGAATCTTCCTGGATTCAACCTAGGGCTACCAGTGTGGTTGTTTTCCACTCCAACTATCCTGAATGCTCCTGATGCTTCTCAAGTAAGCTCTTTATATCAAGGGCATCAAAACACTGCTTCCCCTTCACCTATAGTTGATTCTCCTCCTCCTTCTACCTCATGCGGCGAAAGTACTGATACTAGTAACCGACAGTCTAAAAGGAGTAAAAGAAGGAGGAATAGGAAGAAGGCACATAAGCAAGGGGGCACCTATTCAACCTCTGCAAGTCAAGTTGAACCTCACCACCCAGCCTCTGCAGTTCAAGATGGGGGCACCCATCCAACCTCTGCAGGTCATGTTGGATCTAAGCACTCAACCTCTGCAATTCAAGTTGATCTTCACCATCTATCCTCTATTGATCATGCTGGTGGGATCCTTCCAACCTTTCCAGGTCATGTCGGATCCAGTCACTCAACCTCTATGGTTCATGCTGAGGGAACCTGTTCAACCTCTGTTGTTCAAGTTGAAGCTCCCCATCCAACCTCTGTTGTTCATGTTGGATCCATCCACCCAGCCTATGTTGTTCATGCTGGGGGCACACACTCAACTGCTGCAAAGTATGTTGATCCTAACCATTGAGCCTCTGTTGTTCATGTTGGTGGTGATCATCAAACCTCTACAAGTCATGATGGACCCAGTCTCTCAGCCTCTACAAGTCATGTTGGGGGCAGTCTCTCAGCCTCTATGGTTTATTCTGAATACAATCCGCCAGCCATTGCGAGTCATGTTGACACTGTTGAAAAGACTACCCATTCAAAACACAAGCCCAAGTTTACTTGTAAGCTTTGTGAGGGAGACCACCTTACTTATAAATTCCCTTCTATCGCGGAGGTGCGAAGAGTTTGGCTTCATGGTCATTCCATTTTTGAACATTATGAAGCTTTTCAACAACCAAACTCTCTTAGTCAAGTTGGACCCAGTCACCCAGCCTCTATAGTTCATGCTGGGGGCAAACTCTCATCCTCTGCAGGTCATGTTGAGAGCAAACAATCATCCACTACTAGTCATGTTGACACCGTTGAGAAAATTGGTCGTTCGAAGTGCAAACTTAAGTTCCCTTGTAAGCTATGTGAGGGATATCATCTTACTCACCAGTGTCCTACTATCGCAGAGGTGCGAAGAGTGTGGTCCGAGACTCAAGAATTTCCTTCTCCTAAACAACCTATAGTTTCTCAACAACCTACTCAACCTTTGGTTGATCAAGTGGTCGAACCAATCTCATATTTGGTCGATCCCACTCTTCTTTCGAAGAGTGACCCTAATGTGATTGAATCAATGTCATATTTGTTCAATCCCACTCTCCCTTCAGAGAGTGACTTTCACGAAACGGTTGAATCGATTCCAGTATCGATCAATCCCAGTGTTCCTTTGGAGAGTGAAGTGTCTACTAGTCACATTTTCTTCACTGCCAGTTCAAAACTTACTGAACAAGGGGGCACTGAACTTGCTTCGGATCAACCCCCACCAAGCATTCGGATTGCTTCCTTTGATTGGGATATCCTAGTTGAGTAGCACCTTTCTTCTGATGCACCTTTCTAGATAAAGGTCAAAGTTGAACCATATACGATTGCTCGTTGTATTGTTGATGAAGGAGCCTCAGTTAGTATTTTGTCTACTCGTACTTGGCGAGGCATGGGATCTCTAAGCCTTGTGTTGACTACTAGTCAGTTACTGGAATTTGATAGAAGAACTTGTATAGCCTTGGGAATTATTGCTCAAAAACCTGTTACTTTGGGTGGGAAGACCATATTAGTTGACTTCATGATGATAGAAGACCCCTTGGACTTCAATATGCTCCTTGGACATGATTATGTCTATGCCATGCAAGCTGTGGTGTCAACATTCTTTCGTGTGATGTACTTTAATCATGGTGAAGAAATTGTCACTATCAATCAGTTGGATTTTCTTGATCCGTCTCCTAACAGAACTAGAGACCAGATCTTTCCTTTATTGATTCCCAGTGTTTCTATAGACACTACCCCGCCACAAGTGAACTATGTGACCTCATGTCCTCTGTGTTCAATTGCTACTGAGAAGCAGCCTCTGTTTTCATGCTTACCTTCTCGGGACTTGCTCCCCGCAATTGAACATGTGATTCATCCTATGCATACCATGGAGCTTGCTCCCCACTCTGTCAATCCATTTGAAAGTTTAGACATGTGTCCTATCTCGGATGATCTCCTTCCTTCGGATGAAGTCGTCCTAGAGTCTTTGATCCAATTTGACCTTCTTTTGGATGTTGGTTCAATTGTGACTATGTCTAACCCTGATTTGCCTAGTAAGCCTGACCTTTCTTATTATGTTGGTCTTGTTGAGTCTTTTGACTCTTCCTTCGAACAGCAAGTCAGTGATCCTGATGAGTTTGATTTTTCTTATGAATTTTTCAACTCCTGTGATACTGAGTTTGTTCCTGCAGACTCTATCTCCCTTGTTGATTTTTTCTCTCCTTCTGAGGTTGATCTTACTGATTATAAACCCTTGATCCTTAGTTCTATATAATCTTCTTCAGTTGATTATGCCTTGACTTTACCTTTTGTAGAAGATATCAAAGTCATGTGTGTTTCTTCCAAAGTGACCCGCATTGGATCATTTCTTCTGAATATGATTATGATGTTGTTGTTTCTTGGAGACAGGATTTTTAGTTGGATTCACAACTGCTTACTGGCCTCACCTTGTTGTTCAAGTTGTAATTGCATTTGGATGTGCCCTGCTCGTGCTTATGAGCCTGATGCCGGCTTCCACAATTTTATCTCGTTGTATAAGCCCTCATCTTTGTTCTCATCATCGCTAAGCCTTGTATCATTTTGCCTTTGCAACTTGACACCCTTTACCTTGAGGAGACATTCCTCGAGTGTCCTTATCTTGCTCACTTTCCTTGCATTATGCATAGGTCTGTTCCTTGCGCCTAGAACTAGTTTCGCCTATTTATGACACTCGTCTCCTCACATTTTATGTTGTCCTTCAAGCTTGTTAAAAACAGTAAGGAGGCTGCAAGTTGAATTTTTCCGGACTCGTTAAAACTTCACGGGAAATATTTTTAGTTTCTTTAGGCCCAAGTCTGACTCCTCAAAATAGACTTGACTACCAAGTAAACTTGTCCGTTCAGGCTCGTTAAGAATATGTGAATGTGCATCCACATTGGTGGTAGGTTATCACTTTCTCAGACCATGTGGAATAATACGAGAAATGATCCCTCTCTTTTCTATTTGAATTGAGAAGAGTATTCTCAGGCATAGGTTTATCTCTTTTCCGGACCTGAGCGACTAAACTTACAGAAAAGGAACCCCCGGTATGAGCTTAGTTTTCTCTTTTTCGTGCTCTGGACCAAAACATGAAAAATATTCCAAGTGTACTTTATGTCTTTGTCATGCTCGTTAAACCCTAAAGAACAAAGCATCGAGTTTATTGTTGTAATCCCCATTTCTCATAATCAAATGGATCTTTCCGAGTGATCTTACCTTCCTTCACACTCGTAAAACTCAAGCTATATGCTGCTTTTGAAGGAGCATTGGGTAGGTGGTAATTTAACCTTTTTCGGACCTTCCCGACTAAGTACGAAAAAGGTGCGCCTTTTCTTCTTCAGAAGTTAAGAGAGTTCTTTTTTGGTATGTTTTATACTTTTTCGGCCTTAGGAGACTAAATTGTATGAAAAAGGACCCCCCTGGAGTCTTCTTTGGAGTTTTCAGACTCTCTAAACTATGAAAACACTGTCGAGCATGTACTAGTTCGGGCTCGTAAAATCCACGAATCAGTGCTTTATCAAGCATTCTTATTTATTTTCTTTGAGCTTGCCACAAATGAATATGGTCCCGAGTTTGCTTTCTTGGACTCGTTAAACCTTTACAAGAAAGAGGGGAAGGGAAGTTCATTCACATGTTTTTTACATCATGGCAGCAAGTCTTGTTTCTTGGAACAAAGCACCAATTTTGAGTCTATCAACAGTTGGGTCCTTGTATTTTGACCTTATCCTGATTCAGAGTTTCTTACTCCTCCAGTTGGTCTCTTTTCCAATTATATGGGGAATCTATCAATGTCTCCTACATTGTAGATTTGTTTCGTTGGTCCTTTTTGTGTCAAAAGCTACCTAAGTCACTTTTGTGTCGTGCTCATTGTTCAAGGATTAAACATTTTTCATCCATTCTGCAGTTTCCTTGACCTTTTGTGTCGGCCATTCCCTGGTATCAGTTCATTACATCATGTCTTCAGCAGTCCTTGTTGTGAAATTCAGTACCAATTCCAGATCCAATTAGTCTTTGACTTACCTCATGTTGGATGATGAACGATGCCTTAATGCCTTCCTTCCAACGAATCTCTTCCTATCGAATGTAACACATCTTGCTCTAGGAATGAGATTTAGAGTTTTATGACAGTACCTTGGGGATTGTAGTCATCAGTGGCAATTTCCCTCACTATTGGGTAGTGGGAATATCTTAATGTCTCCTACTCAATGGATTCTTCAAGTGTTTGACTTCAAGTCCTTGTAATCACACTTGTTAGAATGTACAAGGTACCTTGGGGACCATTTTCATTAATGGTGGTTTCCCTCGCATTTGTTAATGGTTCTCATCATTGACCGGTAATCAAACGGTTTCCTCCATGTTCGACTTTAGCTCCTTTTATTCGCATGGTTAGGATTCGTACCGTTTTTGGGCGATTTGGATTGAAGACCTTGGGCCGACAGTAGCATCATCATTTTGCTATTGCCCAATTTGCGCAAGACCTTGTTATATTTTATATGACATTTTGCTGAGACATAGATCCACCTTGTAATTTTGTGGCTATGATCGATTGTTGAGTATGGATCCACCTTGTTCATTTGTGGCCATGACTCCTTTAGATTTGATATGGCGCCTTTTTGCATATTGAGTGACCATGATAGTTTCATCAGTTATACATATGTTGAATCCGCCTGTATCTTTATGGCGATGTTTTGTATATGGACTTGTATGTCCCAGAGATCAGTCTTTCTAACATTTATCTCTCTTACAGGTACCTTTTTTTGAGCCTTTCAATCTTGGATTCTCTACTCTCTCCATACTCAGCTGTTTCCTTTATAATGTATTTTAGATATTGTCTTCCCCTCTAACCTCACACATTAGGGGGCATCTATTATAGCTCAAAATGACACTTCTCTACCTGTGACCACTTTCCCATGATTCCGTCGCATGTCGACACTTCATGGAAGTCACTGAAAGTCATTGAAAAAAAACCTAACTTGGAGGACCTATATCTTGAGTTTTATAACTCCATTTGACCTCATCTCTACACCATTGGAAATATATTTCTCTTAGCTAAAACTTTCCAGAAGACACCAAAGTCTGAAAATGCCCAAAAATTCCCTAAAAATGAGTTTTTTGTCTATATGCGACTTGCCTTAAGGCAAACCCGCATATGATACGTGAGTTGCTCTCTGTAGTACCCGCGTATGCTATGTATACGCGAATTTTTGTACTAGAAACCCACGTATACTTTTCGTGCACGTGACTGTCCAGTTATGCAACCCGCGTATGCCTTTTAAAAATGTCAAAAAACACGCCTTTTGAATTTCGGGTAGTATGGGTAGTTATGCAACTGACTCTGTCACATACCCCAATTTTGTAAAATTATGTAATTTGTTTTATTATTTTCTGAGACATTCTGTTAAACTTAATCCTAAGTAGGGATTGATGACTCAGCAAAGTCAACAGTTATGGAGTGTAATTGAGAATATTTTATTAATAATAAATATATTATGGAGACAACAGCATGGGAGAGCTGTTAAAAGAGGTTACTCGTCAAACTGGGTATTGGAACTAGGTGGAGAGGCAAAGGACAAGTGGCAGCATCCTCAAGCACTTCCTAAGTTGCAGGTGGCAACTTCCCTATATTTGGGGTCATGATTCCCCAAGAAAGTGGAATGTGGGCAGGTGGCTCATTAAATGACAGTTATCCCAATTAAGACCTAGGCAATCTTTAAAAGTACTCAATGAAGAGAGCTGAGGCTGCTCAGTTTTTATTCCAGAAAGAATTCATTCAGCTGAATGTATTCAGGAATTTCATTTGAGGAAATAGGGAAAAATATTTAGGAAGTGTTTTGAGTGAGTGTTTGCAGTAACTTGAAGTTGAGTATAGCTATTTGAGCTAAGGAAACTGACTAAAGGATCAGAGTTGATACTGATTTGAGGGATGTATCTGTTTTACTGCACCTAGTTCCAATCCAGGGAGACCAGAGCAAGCTCGGGGGTCCTGAGAAGTCGTTGTTTGAGCGCTCTCCAGGAATTGGTAGGGAGGAACGGCCTCCC
>LPNX011223055.1:0-113800 GCA_001517045.1 Pseudotsuga menziesii
CAATAGAGTATGTCATGTCATAGTCTATTCTTTCTAGGGAGAATCACGAACCTTGCTTTGTACATTTGTTTCATCATATCTTATACATCATTCCCCATGATCAACTATTATTCTTTGATCATAGCTTTTTCCCTAGCATTCTTTTCTTCTTGTACCCATGGTGATCTTCATCCTTCAAGGTGGATCTACAACTCTCTGAAGCTCTTTCTTTTGTCATGGTGTCTCTGACCCTGGGAGCTTCAGATTCATGTTTATTGGAGTGAATCTTGAATTGTCATCACTTGTTCTTTGGAACAAGTCTCATCCTTATTTTCTTGAATGAGGCTGTACATGACCTTTCCTGCATTTCAAATGCACCAGTTGCATGGTTAGAACTATTTCATAAAACATATGCATAACGAAAAAAAAAATTCTTATGCATCATGCAACTGTTTAGTCAATACAACATTCAACCATATCTCACATAGAATTTCTAGATGCTTTCCATCTGTACCATGACATTATTGAGATTGTGCACTAATCCAATATGTCAGCAAAGAGGTTTGATAAGTAGCAATGGAGAGTTGTATAGCACCATGAGATACTTACCCATCACATGCATATTATTAGTATACAGTCATTAATGCAAACAATCTATCATGCATAACACATCAACTGAATATAATCAAATGTGTAACAAAACAATATCATGAAATGGCAATTGAATACTTATCTTTATTTGTTTCATGGGTATACTCCTTCTTGAGTCTTCAGCTTCATCGACTTCTTCATTCATGATAGCATCATTTCTTATTCGAATGCTGAGGTGGATAAGAAGTTCTTCAAGAGTTGAGATCTTCATATTTCTCATTGATTGAGGGATCTTCTTTCGAAGATGAGAGCTTGATCTTCAGAGACGAGCTTCTTCTTCTTCCCAAAGTTGGCTGAAAGTAATCACTTCCTTCTGGAACACATTTCTTAAATGAATGAATTTCATGATCCTGGGAGGCCATCCAAGGTGGCCATCACCACTTCTGCATTCTTTACTTCTTCTTTCCCTGTTTGAAGTTGTTCTTTGATTTGAGAGATCCTTATGACTGCATGGTCTCTGCATTCTGGATCTTCACATTCTTCAGCTGGTTTCTTAAGGTCATATTCTGATCTATGTTCTTCCCTTCAAATAGCTTGGTCAAGGAATCAAACCTCATCGATTTCTTTAGGAAAGACACTTGTAGTACAAGTTGATTCGAAACTGAATCATCAATGATCTTCTGGGATTTGACCAAGTTCTTCTTGAGAAAGGCTTCTAGCCTTATCTCCCTCTGAAACTGGAACCTCTATGCTCATGTAGGTGTCCAATCCATTTTCTTCACAGAGATCATATACTTCTAGGCTTGGAAGTTGTCAACTTCACCAAGCTTATCATCAAGCTGATGTCATAGATCACTTTGAAAAGAGAACCTCAAATGAACATAGCAAAGGATTAGATCTTATCGATTTGAGGTGTCCGTCCTGGTTCTGGAGCTGGCTGATCTAGGGTTTGTCACAGAAACCCTAATTTTCAAAAATTGGAATATTTCAGATCTGATTGGATAAATAGATATATCTCTTCAAATGGAGCTGTCCAATGTACTCCTTTTCTGAAAACAGTGAAGGGAAACTCCCGGAACAGGAAGCCCTAATTTTCTGATTTCTTCTGCAGAAATGCCTGTTACTATTTCTGTGATATCTCCGAAATTACTGATCCTCTGTGTCTGAAATTTCTCATTGAGGTAACCTCGCATGTCTCTGATCCAACACCATAGGTTTCATCAGAATTGATTTCACCATTTTGGATTTAGGATCCTTTTCCCAAGGTGACCTGTTACAGGACTGTTCAGAACAGCGAAGTTGTACGGCCTTCCACGTGTCACTGGTTCATATTCTGAGTCTGAGATTCGGACCATAGAAATTAAAGTCCGTGCCCTTTCTGTAACATCTTCAGTAATTCCATTTGGACCTCTATAGCCCAAGATATTGCAGATCTCCCCAGGTGTCCTGTTTATGGATGATTTCTGGAAGAGGCTGGAACCCTAACTTGGAGAGATCATATCGCCTAGAATATAGCGAATCAAAGGCTGCCCTTTGGACACAGTGTTCATCAAGATTTTATCTTCGGCCCTTGAAATTTTCAGCTTCTGAGACTTCGCCAATCTCAGAATATAGCGACTGTACCAAAACTTAGCAATTTTACTATTTAGGGTTTCTCCTAGCTCAGGGTCAAACTAGGGTTTGACTTTCCCAGAGATTTACCCAACCAAATTTGCTAATCCAGGTCTCTAAATTTCGGTTTTGATGAGGAGAACAATCCTATGCTGGTCTCAACCAAAAATTCCTCTTCTGTAGAAAGCCCTAATTTCCACATCGAAAATTGAAAATGCTCGGAATCGAATTCCGCTTCGACAGAACGATGCACCCTTCAAAGGAGAGTCAGCCTAGCCTTCTTTTGCTGATTGATTGTGGAGAGAGAACCAAAAAATAAGAAGCCCTAGCTTCTGTAACTTGTGAAATCTACCCTATTCAGGTTAGCTCTGATACCATGTTAATTTTTCATATGCTTTACTAAGACATCAGTATATCATTTCATTTTTCATAATAAAAGCATATAAAGCAGGATCACTGAAAGAAACAGTATCACAAGAACAACACATATTTATCCTGGGAAAACCCTAAAGGGAAAAACCCAGCAAAAGCTTCCTCAATATAGATGCCCCAAAAGGGAAAAAGGTAAAACCAACAAGGAGATCAAAAACCTGATTCTCCTCCTTCTCCAGCAACTCCTCTCCTCCACAAGTGCGCTATTCCAAGTGAGTGTGTGTGTCAAATGAGGAGCACTACACCTCTATTTATATTCATCCGTTTACTTAAACTTTACTCAATTAACATGTCGGCTTAAGTTAACTCATGTAGGCTCGAGTTACACATGTAGGCTCAAGTCACCACACTGGGGTGCTGATGACCCACCTTTACAATTAGAGGGGACTACCTCATGACTCTTATTAGTTCTTCCGATTAGGAGCATCGGGGTACAATGTAATACAAGTGGTTCTCCCGGTTGGACCATCGGGGACCACAAAAGATACATAAAGAATATTCTTCGAAGTTACAATATTTCAACAGAATTTTCTTTGGTTATGCCATTATCGTGGAGTGCTTTGTAACACTTCAAATAATGCCAAACATTTTGCAAACACTGCCATAGACTTCCTTCTAAGACTGTAGTAGCATCTTGAATATACAGTAGAGATTTTGGAACCCATGCTATCCATTCTATGTTGAAGATGCACACCATAATTTCCTTGGCTGCACTTTTTCTTATGACAACTTCTGGAACTTTTTAGCACAAGAAACCCCATATGCAATATGAATGAGAAGATAATTAATGATTTTTTTTTCTTTTTTTCTTTTTTAAAATGCCACGAAAGTTCCATACTTGCTGAAGATAGCTACATTAATAAAAATCAGAACTGATACAAATGGATAAAAAATGACTGTGATTTTTATTGAGCACGGATCATATTTGTTTGGGTAGTGAGAATGTATGTCTAAATTCCAATGAACAAAACCCAAGCATTTAAGTTCTATGAGAGCATATGTAAATCAAATCTGACTGTATATCAACCCATGGTATCAAGATGCCAACTCTAACTTCTGAACAGTTGTGTGGAAGTGAACTAATATGTGCATCAATAAATCACCAACCAATTCATAACTCAGAGTGCATTTCCTTCCCTATTGTATGGGAGCATTATTTCTTGTGTCCAGCCTATCCATTTCTTTCAATAAGTGTATCAGCTGCATTATTTCTCCTCATTATATGGCAACAGAGCACCATTTCTTATTGCTGGTTCTTGTGTGGCAGCAGCAAGACTTCTTTTCTTACTGTTGGTTCTTGTGTGGCAGCAACAAGACTTCCTATTGTTGGTTCTTGTGTGACAACAATAAGGTGTCATTTTTTCATGCTTGGTCAGTTGGGTTGGTGAGATGTTGGGTTGGAATTTGAAGTGGATGTGCATGAATGATGAAGTGTTAAAACTGAGTGAGAAATGATGGGAATGGATGGACATAAAATGCTATTTAGAAAATGGAAATGGCTAATGCTTAGTGGTTCTTCATGACATTTCCCCAAATCTTTAATAAATCAAAAACTCATGCTATTTTACCTCAAGTGTTACCTCCATGGAAGCCTTGGTTGACATGAATGGACTGGTGTATGCTGGAGCTATGTAGGCCGATCTGATGCTGAGATATATGTATATGAGAGCTGAAACTCAATGAGATTGAATTTGATCCATGATGTTGTGCTGATTGCATGTAAGACTAACTGCTGAGACAATTGATGAGGAAAAATTCTACCATAGAAGCAGAAATTCCATTCTCTTATTCTGAAAATCAACTGCAAAACTACTGAACAAATGATGCTGCAAGTCATTGTTGAAACCATTAGATCACATAATCTTCAGATGCTACAAAACCGAGGTACAATTCTTACCATGCTGAGATATATGTATATGAGATCTGAAACTGGATGAGATTGAATTTGATCCATGATGTTGTGCTGGTTGCATGTAAGACTAACTGCTGAGACAATTAATGAGGAAAAATTCTACCATAGAAGCAGAAAGCCCATTCTCTTATTCTGAAAATCAACTGCAAAACTACTGAACAAATGATGCTGCAAGTCATTGTTGAAACCATTAGATCACATAATCTTCAGCTGCTACAAAATCGAGGTACAATTCTTACCATGCGAATGAATGTGCTGAAGTCAAGCATGGAAAGAAATCATTGGATTACCGGCCATTAATGTATGCCGTTAACCAATGTGAATCAACTCACCTTTGATGATAGTGAGCTCTAAAGTACCTTAGTGCATCTTTGACAGGTATGAATGGATGTGTTGGAGTCGAGTCACCTGCAAGATTTGTCAATCAAGAGGCATTAATGAATCCCCATGATTAAGAACAAGAAAATCTGCCATTGACTCATGCAAATACTAGGGCACTATAAAAACTCTAATCTCGATCCCAGATGATGTGTCGGAGTCGATGGGACAAGACCATTGGAAGGTGGACCTTAATGAATTCCACATCATCCAATACGAGTACAAAATAAATGATTGTGAAGAATCATAGTGAAAAATAGAACCAACATGAAACTCAGAAATGGAAAGTATATGTGAAGTCATGATGTAATAGTGATGGAAAATAAAATGGTTATGGTGACTACATAAGCAATGGAAAATGAAACTTCGACATGAATGTATTTTTAGGGTTTTGAGATGAGGAGGGTGAATGAATCTACCATAGGGCAATTGGCTTCTTGAGGGGTTTTTTTGGCAACAATTGATATGACAGGTGTCTAAAAATGATTCTTGGGATGTAGCAATGGGAATTGACTTATTAAACATTGGTATGATTTGCACATCAATCTATCCATTTTTTTATGTGCTCAATCCATTTGAAAATTGATAAAAAATCTTCAAGAGTCACTCGTGCATGCATTGACCTTCTTCTTCCAAGGACCTGCAAAAACCTAGCACTTGCCTGCAATAAAACATGAGATGATGGAAGAATAGAGATGATTGGTATCTCTTCACCCAACAATTATGAAAGAAAAACAACAAACAATTACTTATAAAACAAATCCAAAGAAAATGAACAAAGCAAAATCCATTTTATACCTGCACGGGAGCAACGTCCATCTAGACTCACCAACGATATTCTGATTATAGATTCTTCATTCATTTTCCAATTTGAGTGATTCCAAAGCCAAATAAAATTAAACTCATAGTTCTATTTCCATTAGAAACGGGTTTTTAAAATTCTATGTAATGATGTTCGAAATCACTCAGTAACAGCCTGCATGACAAGGTGTTTTTTTGAATTCTGGACTAGACCAACAGTCACGGTTTTAGGCTTAACTTTTTCGTTTGATAACGGATTGATGTGATTCCAATTGGAGATGAAATTAGATTCATGTGGGTATCTCCATAAGAAATAGGTTTTGAATCCAACAAGAATTGATGGGTCAAATAATCCAATAAACAGTCTAGAAAATAGAGTTTTATGAATGCAGATTTGTGATAAGCAGTCGGTATTTTGGTCTTAAAATTTGCATACGATATCGGAATGGAGTGATTCAAATTGCGTTGTAAACTATATTCATAGGGGAATATACCAATGAAACAAGTTTGCAAAATATATCCAATAAGGCATCCAAAAATTGACTGTCCCAACTCTGTTTCTAAGCTGCCTGCTTGACACCCTGTTAGTATTTTGGCCATAAAACTTTCATTTAACACCGAGTCATAAAAATTCAAATTGATTTGGAAATTATATTAAAATGGATACTTGGGATGTAAACAGGTTTTAAAAATAATTCCATTTGGTCTCCCAAAAATGGACTGTCCTGACTGTGTTCTAGTAAAATTTTCAAGCCAAAATGTCACAAAAAATTTAATAAATGAAATTTGACCCCAAAAAGTGATCGGAATAGGTGTGAATGTTTTTAATGATGTAAATTTAAATATAACACACATCCATACCAAAAATTTCAAGCATTGAGCACCTAGATTGACTTACACAGTCTGTTGCAGCTGCTGCTGCAACTCTTTAAAAAAAATGACATAATGTTGAAATAAAGCATGTGTATTTTTATGGAAAATAAAAACTAAATACATATCATGATGTGCAAAACACACATATATCAAACTCATAAATTTTTACCTGTAGCACAATCACAACTTGGTGTTGCAGCTCACTGTCACATCTAGTGTTGCAGCTCACTGTCGTAGTTGAGAGTAATCACAGCTGAGAGCAATCAGTCACAGCTGGGTGTTGTAGATAACAAATTCATGCCAAATTTCAAGCTTGAAGGGTTCCATAATCATTGACTCATTTTCCTTTGGATCCTTCATTCACCTTCGCAAATTACTGTAATTTTGTTTTCATGATATTTTTATTTTTATTTGCAACAAATAGAGAGAAATTGAAATTGGGAAATTGATGACAAAAATGACTTAAGCATTTTGTTCAGATAGTCAACAATTCCAAAGCATTCATAAAAACATTTCATACCCATTCTTTATCTTTCTACTTTCTGATCTTCCAGATCGCAACAAGACGCAAGAAGAGAGCATACTTATTCAAAAAAAAAAAAAAAACTTAAACAAACAAAAGCATGGTTTTATTATGTTATTCTATCATACCCTATTCTACTTGAAATATAAAAAAATTCAAGTGTATGCATATTTCCAATGGAGCCACTTTTGAAGAAGTGACTCAAGTATGCTCATACTCCCAATAGAAAAATATAACTTTATAAATGCTAGGATATGAGAGATCAAATTCCCTTGAAATGATGGTGCCAAGAATTGGTGAAGTATGGAATGATGCTGCAGACTGATGACAGATTGAAACCAAGCTTCAATATAGTCTTTGTTCCCTTGATTGCTCATGGATGTTACACCATGAATATCCTTATTAAATTGATCTTCCTCAATGCATAAGAGTTTCGGATCTAATGATGTGAATGATGCTTTTGGTTCCAATGGCTGTTCTCCATCAAATATCACGTGTGTCTTGTTGATCTTGTCTGCTTGCTTATGAGGACTAGAAGAAACTCCATCTGCAAAACTTGGATTTAAAACATGTTCAGGCCTCATATGGATTTGCTGCAACAACGCGCAACCTTTTTGCAGCAGTGTAGGTGAGGTAGAACAAGAGGGAAATGTAGGAACATTTTGCAGTTCAGCACTGTAAGCATACTGTACTGCTTTATTATGGTTAGGGTGGGGGGTGGATTGGACATGAAATTGTGTTGGATACCAAGGAGTTTGATGAGAAAATAGATGTGGCTAATGTAGATGATAGATTTGTGATGGTGATATTGAAGGACCAAGTTGTGTTGCAGCATGAGAGAGAGTGGCCATGTGATCATAAGATAGGCCATTCCAACCTTGTGGATAAGGTAGGTAAGAGTTAAATTGAGGCTGCAACAGCTGCCATGGTGGAAGAGTATTCAATGGCTGAGTATAAGAGTAAGGAAATGGAGGGATAGAATTTTGAACCATAGATGTAGGCCATGGTTGGCATGACTGTTGTAACGAGTTGGCTGCAACTCCCAGATCTCTATGATATGTTTCTTTCATCTTTGGTAAGGAGGGACAATGATCTGTGGAATGATTCAAGTCACATATACCACAACTTTCAAGACTATCCAAAAGGAAATCCCTTGCTTCTCTTATTTCCTCCTGCTTTTCCTTATCCTGCAAAACACCCGATTGTGAATCAACTTTAGAAATTTCAAATAAATTGTTGATTTTAGCTCGTAAAACTCTTGTTTTTGTAGCAGATTTAAAAAATAAAGATAAAAGTTCCTTAGAATTCTTACCAGTCTTGAAGCTTCCTCTTGAATACCTTCTACATAACTCACAAATATCATCATATGCTAACTGAAATACATTACCTGTTCCCATCAGATTCAATATTTCTAAACATTCAGCTTGGATTCCCTGGAGTAGAAGTGTTTGTAAGATCTCCTTCCCCAATTTCCTTTGTTTGGATATTTGTAGATTATATTGAAAGCGCTCTATGTATTCCTCCAGACTCTCGTCTTCTCCTTGTGTCATTTCGAAGATGTCTTCATTGACCCTGCAATAATCTTGGTACCTTTTCAAGAATACATGTTTCATGTCTTCCCAAGTTTGTATACAATTCCCACCGAGGCTCATGAAACATCAGAGGGCTGTTCCTTTTAGAGTAAGGGGAAACACATTCAACTTTTGATCATTAGAACAATAACCATATCCTCTACAAAGTACTTCAAATTGAAATAAAAATACATTAGGGTCTTCATTTTCCAAACCGCGAAAATTTGGTAGAACATGTGGGGGAATTCTTTTTGTTGGTGCCACTCCTCTCGAATCTCTGATGGGAAATTCGAAGGTAACAACTTCTGCATCTTTCTTACTTGCCATCTCTTCATTAGATTCTTTATGTGCTATCTTGAGGCTCCTCCTTCGAATGTTCCTGTCAACTTGTTAGTAGAATGGGTGGTGCTTACAACACCACTAAGGGGAATGATAAAATTTATGCTCCAAAGATTGAAATTGAAATAAAACTGAATGTAAAAACAGAAAATTCACACTCAAAATAAATTCAATAAACTGAAATGTAATCATGCAACCTACATGCCCTACTTTAACAATGCATCTACAAAACAATGTCAGATGTAATTTTGCACAATTAATAACTTCCCCGGCAACGGCGCCAAAATGTCGTGCCCACTATATGTCAGTTAGTTAAAACCTAACATGCAAAGTGCTAAACATAAATTATCAACCCGAAGAAGTCTTTTATTTCAAATTTATCGTGCAAGATCTATGCAAGCACAATTTCTACCTGGCATTGTTATCTATTGGTATGCGATCGAAACTAATTGTAAACTAGATCACACCTGCTTAAAAAGAAATCAAACCTAAGCCTATTCATAAAATCACACTGTAAATATAATCACACTTGAACAAAATCAATTATCATGAAACAAGATCTAATTGCATACATCTAAAAGAATTGTTATGTTGGCCAACGATCTACCAAATGAATTATCAACACAACGATTATGACAAATCTAATGAATGAAAACATGAACTGAATAATAAAACAACTATGATAAATCTACTGAATGAAAGCATGAATTAACAAATAACAGATCTACAAAATAAAACACCTACAATCAACACTCCCAGCATCTGCTCAAGGAAGAGGGCCCTTCCTCCACTGAGCAGAGCTGGATCTCCACAATGAAATTCTACAACTCCAAAATTAAGAAAATGCCAGCATGTATTATCAGAATAAAAGTATTACAATGGATCTGGATCAAATCCTACATCATTACATTGTTTTCTCTCCTATCCTGCATCCCCTATTATAATGAGATTGATTACATATTTATACATAAAATTATCTCATGGAAATGAAGAACTGAACCTCCAACTTGTGATCTGTAACAGCTGAAACACGGTCGTAACTGCTAGCAACTTTAGAACCGGCCACAACACAAAATATGGAAAATACCCTCTCGAAGAACCACCTGCATATCGTAAACCATAGCTTTGTTTGGCGATTTACTCATGAGTCAAGTAAATAAGGATGTTATGCACAAAACCCATTTCTCGGAGTTTTTAGATTCGTTTCCATCTGCCCAAAAATCAAGACGCGACTCAAGGTCTTCTTATGTGGCATGCATTTTCGGTTAAGGTTGTAACAGCTGGCTATGAGCATCCTGTACATGTCAAATCACTCCACAAAACATCATTAGTAAAATTATGCATAATAGTCTTCAATTCATTAAAGATAAAGGAAAATAATCATTATGAACCACTTAAAACATCAATGGAAGTAGTATGTTATTTTACGCGCAGCTACCACAAATGGATGGGAAATGGAATGATAAATGGGAAATAATGGTAAGAAAATGGATGAAAGATATGTCGATAAGTGATGAAAAAATGGACAATTCCAGGGCCCAACATGTTGAGCCCAGAAATGCCCTCTTTTGACCACCTTTAATTACCTCTTCTTGTTCTATCCTACCCCATTCAGCATACCAATTAAACATGTTATCCCCACTCTACTCTTCAAACCACCAAGGTATGATTGTTCATTGTTTTATTTTATTAATACTTATGATTGTGATAATTAAGGCTTCCTATCTCTCAATGCGCTAACATATTATGGTTTATAAAGGTATTTTGAGATAAGTGGACTGCAGGAAGATTGGGCTGAACAAGTCACAAAAAGGATGGGTATTCACTGCTTAAGTTGATCTCCATCCATCCTATCATCACCCAAAGAATGCGGTTCCAATGCAATATCCTCGACAAATCTGTGACAAGGTAGCTACAACAGAATGCATCAGATTTGGAGATCCATAGTGCATTGCTGCTCGTGTGTAACCGTGATCTGAAGATATCGTCACTCTTGGGGCAAGTAACAGTTTTCCTGTGTTTCCTATTTTTCATCCTGCCACGTTTGTAATAGCCGTTGTCATTTAGGGCGCCTGAAGATCAGAGATCTTCATGGCTGCCACATAATAGGATAGGATGTTACGATCCACATGATATAAATATGGAGAATTGTTTCAAGCTAGGGGTTGCTGAACATATAATCAATTCATTGTATTAGCTATGAGGAGGAATTGTTTAATTACTCTGTCTTTTAATACAAGGAGTTACTTATGATCTAAGGTCTTTACGTCTGTTCAGCCAGCATCTCTGTGTGAAGGCTGGGCCCTCCTTCCACAGAGATTGCTGAGTTAAATTAGGAATTTTCAATTCCTTTGTCGTGTGATGTTATGTTAATTTTATTCTTTTCATAAGAAGTTGTAACAAGTGTGGATTTACAGTGTGTTGTGATTGCATTCCTTGGAGATCTATAGTAGTATAACATGACAGTCGACTGAGTAGGTAATTATTTCATATGCAATTCATGTGGTAACTGTAACAGCTCTGTTCATCCTTAGATCTTTTAGTTGTTGTTCCATGAATCTTTGAAACTTGTCTTTTATTGTTATGATTACCGAATTTCATTCCTGCACTTCAGTTCTCTAGAATAGCCGAACTCAATCTCTGTATTTGAATTCCTAGATCAATATTTAAATTATGCTTGTGGATTCCTAGAATAATAAGATTGGATAGGTGAATTAATCATTCAGTGATGTGAATAGGATTTCCTTTCATCTGCAATTGTAATTTAGATATGACTTTTATCTTTCCATTCTTAGATCAAGGCATAGCAGAAGGTAATTGTGATTGTATTGCCTAGAAGATAATTGGATTAAGTAGATTCTTGGGATGAGCATAGCTGAACAGAGGATAGTATGGTTCAATTACGGTGACTTTGTGTTTAAGCATATACTGTGCATGTTATCCTTGAAATACAAGACTTTCCCGGGTTGACAATAAATATCATGTACACTCTGTATGTTAGTAGTAATCCATCTGCATATTGGGTGCTCGACTATTAATGATATAAAAAATATTCATGTAGATGAAACTAAAATTTTGGTTAGTTTTGATGTAGTTTCGCTTTACACCAAAGTTTTGGTTGAAGAAGCCATCTTAATTATAAGAAAAATCACTAATAATGAAATAGCTAATTTGATTAGAATTTGTTTGAAATCTACATACTTTACTTTATGTGGTGAATTTTATGAACAAACAGATGGTGTGGAGATGGGTTCTCCGTTGTCATCGGTAGTAGCCAATATTTATATGGAATACTTTGAGAAGAAAGCCATTGATTCTTTCCCTTTAAAACCAAGGAATTGAAAGATATTTGTGGATGAAACTAATGTCATCTGGCTGCATGGGAAGGATAATTTGGATAATTTCTTAACCCACCTCAACAACCAATCAGATCACATCAATTCACAATGGAAATGCAAGAGAATAATTTGATCCCCTTCATGGATGTTCTTACCATGAGAAATAATGATGGCTCTCTTGCACATCAGTTTTACCAGAAGAAGACACATACGAACAAATATCTCAATGCAATCTCACATCATGTACCTTCCCAAAAAATCAGTATCCTAAAAACCTTGGCCACGAGAGATGTGCGGATTGCGGATAATGACCATCTTGATAAAGAATTGGATCATCTCCGTAGTGTTCTTCAAAATAATGGTTACAATACTTGGGACATAAATAGAGCCTTCAAGAAAGCTTTAGAAAAGAAGACGTAGAAACCGGTTAATAATGATGAAAGCAGAGGGGTGATATTCCTACCATATATTCAAGAAACTACTGATAGGATATCCAAACTACTGAGGAAAAAACATATCAGGACCACCTTCTCTCCTCTGAACTCATTGAAAAATTTACTGGAGAAAACAAAATATCTGGTGGATTCAAAGCTAAAGAAGGGGGTCTACTAGATTCCCTATTCTTTTGGAAAACTATACATTGGCGAGACCAGTCACTCCATAAAGGTAAGATTGAAAGAACATTGTTCAGACATATTGCACAACAAAATAAAAGGTTGAGCATTGGTTGAACACTCCATCAAGAGTAACCCTTATATTTGCGTTGAACATGCCAAGGTCATAGCCACCGAAGAGCATTACAGTAAGAGACGCATCCGAGAGGCGGTGGAAATTGAAAAGCACCCGAATAATTTTAATAGAGATGATGGTTTAGTTCTAAGTTATCTTTGGAAACCTATCATCTGAAAACTAAGAAATAATGAGGAAAGTATTGGCTCTTGAGCTCCCAAGTGATCCAACAGTCATTACTCCTTTATGAAGGATGGTGCCTCCCATCTTCTCACAGTTCCTCCTAATGATGGACTCTGCTTAGAAGTCAGAAACGTACGTCGAGTACATTAAAATCACACAGGTTTCCATATCAATTTAACTCGAGATTGTTTTCTTAGTTTTCATATGTTTTATTGGAGTGGAGGTTAGGCCATTGATTCAATCTTTTATGGGTGAAAGTTTTCATTCATATTTTAAGAGGAGAGAGCTCCATCATGTATGTTATTGCATTGTTTTTCATAGGGTCAATGTCAATATGTGCTTGACATCTTTGAATAGTTTGTAAGTTTTTAAAATATTCTCTTATTATTTGTCATCTTATATTGATTGAGAGTTTTGATCCACAACAATATATTAATTTCGACACATCATGATTCTTATACCAATGGGGTATGAACAAAGGTAGTGAGCTTTCTATTAACACTATGGTAGATTACTTCAGATGTGTTTTAAGATCTCTAAATAATATCAAACAATAAACAAGGTAATACATGGTTGAATATACATCTCCAAAATGGACAACACCATCTTGAGAGAAATTGGACACCTATTATGAGGTTTATTAACTCTAGATATTAGGGTAAGAGTTAGTTACATCTTGTTTATTTTCATCTTTTACATATTTTTTAGAGTTTTTTTCTTTCTTTCTTTATGACAATTACACTTTTATGAATATCTATGTTAAGGGCATTAGTTTACGTTTTTTATGGATGTCATTCACTAATTAATATATATATATATATACCCTTTTCATCTTTTACATATTTTTTAGAGTTTTTTTCTTTTTCTTTATGACAATTACACTTTTATGAATATCTATGTTAAGGGCATTAGTTTAAGTTTTTTATGGATGTCATTCACTAATTAATATATATATATACCCAGTGAAAAACGTACTCATTAATTTTGAAATCTTTCTCTTAACTTTTAATCTCTATATGTACTTAAAAAAACACATAATATTATATTTTCTTAACATATATAATTGAAGGGTTAAAGTCACTTTATATACTATTTTATTTAGCAATGTTAAAAAAATACAAATAAAATGCATCTTCAAATTTTAAACAACTCTTTATAATTTAAATCAGATGTATAAAGTAAATACACTAACATCACATTTATATTATTCAAAGTAAACATTACCATCACATTTATATTATGCAAAGTCAATACATCACTAGCACATTTATATTATGAAAAGTCAATACACCACCATTATGCAAAGTCAATACATCACCATCACATTTATATTGATTATCTCATTTATAGATTAATAAAAAAAATCACATTTATATTGAAGTTTGGATTATTTAGTAAAAAACATATTAAGATAATTACTCACATATAGATTTTAAATGTAGAAAGAAGATTAAATTTTAAATATATAAAATAAAATAGAATAATTTATTTATAAAGCAAATATTTATTTAAAAATTAAAAATTCCAAATATTCGAAATTTTAACAATTTTTGAAAATTTTATTTAATAATAAAATATTTATTTTAATATTATATTTTAAATAATAATACTTTTGTCATTTATAAGCTCCTGTTTAGTCATCAATAACAATAAAATAAAATTAACATATAAAAACTTTAAAAAAATATTAAGATATAAAAACTTTATTATAAAAAATATTAATAAATTGTATTAATGTTTAATTTTTCATTATAAAAGACTTATTTTTTTAACATAATTAATTATTTCAGTCTTTTTTTTCAGAGGAAAAAATACCAGCCTTTGTTATTCAAAAAAGAATCAAAAGACATCTTTTACATCGCCATCCCTGTGTAGTATGAGAACTGTTCAAAAAAAGCAATACTCATAGGAAAGTCTGAAAGTACATAAAACAAGACAGATACAGCTAATCAAGAGACAAGGGAACTAAAGTCTGATCATCGCAGACTTTTCTCATCATTCTTGAGTATACTCAGGTCAGAAATCAAATGATATAATATCGAGTATGATCATCAAGTGCATGCTATCAAGAGCAAAACAAGCTGGCAAGGAGGTCTCCCAAAACATCATATATAGTAAAATCAATCACTGCAGAAATCAAAGAGCTGATATAATGAATAGCAAGTCTAATATAGATCAAAATGGCCATCATTGATGACTGACCCATCCAGAGATTCAGTAAATCTGCCATGGCCCATATCTAAGTGTATGGCCTCCTTCGAGAGACCATCTGCCAACGAGTTATGCTCACGATAAATGTGCTTGAAGATCACATGCGGGGCAGAAGAAAGCATTTTTTTTTTGTCTCCACACCAGTGCATCAGTGCTGGAACATCAAGCGCAAAATATCCATTGAGCCAAGATATGATAACCGAAGAATCTCCATAGATCAATTTGATTTAATAGTTTCAGTCTTTATAGATTTAATAGTTTCTTTAAAAATTAATAAGTTCTATTGTACTTTTTTTCATACATATCTATATGTAAACACTATTTAAAATGAAGCTCAAGACAAATTTGTTTCGGTACTAAAATTATGTGGATTTAGAATTTTCACGTGGCAATATGATCGCATTCCATAGAAGCAGAGCACCTGTGATAATCGTTCATTTTCTTACTTATTGCTACCTTTGATAATCGTTCATTTTCTTACTTATTGCTACCTTTCTGTTAGCCCAAAAAAAATGAATATCCTTTAATAAAAGTGGTTGTTTGCTACCATGCTACCATGTCATGGTTGGTGGTAGAAAACATTAAACAATTAATAACATATCTAATGATTAAATTATCAACCTGATGAGAGTGTAAACTTGTAAGCTACACACAAAATATATGCAGAGTTAGAGTAAGGCTATCATATTTTAATGTTTGAAAAGAAACAAATGCATGATTGTCGTTGAATCCAAATCTAAGAAAGAACAAAATGGTATAAAGTAAATTTAATTCAAGAAAGCATAAAGTTTGCATGAAAGTAAATTTAATAAAGAAAGCGTGAAAATGGGAAAACTAATCTATGATAAGAAAATGTGGCAAGTGACAAATGACAATTGAAACAAAAATAACAAGTAACAAACACATGTGAGCTCACATAAAATTTATCTTAATCAACTCATAAGAAAAAGATGAAACAAAATAGACAAAATCAAGAAATTTGCATTACATCACCATCTACATTACATAAGAATCAAATTCATGACAAACTAATTGAAATTATGGCTAATTCTCAAAAATAATTTACATAACTGTTATTTCCAAAAGAGACTACTTCCATGTCTTGCTTCCTATTAGTCACTCAAAAGGCTAACATAAGACTACTCCTACTAACTACTCACTTTCTATTAGCTTCCTACTACCAAATGAAGAGAGAGCACTCTTATTTATACATGAGTTTCTTTGAAAAGAGGATAAGCAACTTAATAAATGTAGATCTACTTTTCTCTCAAATAGGTACAACCAATTATTCATTTAAATCCTCACAAATCCTCTCATGATATTACTCTTTGGAATAATTATCTCCAAATATTGAAAAGGTGGAGGAAATATTTGATAAGCTTTTGAATAATCCTTCATTATTAATATTCAAATATTCCTACACATTACAACGCTCACACAACTTTGAGATATATATATATGAAAATATGTCAATTTTCTAATATTTAATCACAAATTCTCTTAAAATACTTAAAAATAAATAAATTGGAAAATAATAAGGTAAGCTCATATTTATTCATAAAAAGGCGTACACAATTGGCTCATACACTTCTGCCCTTGCCAACGTGAAGCCAGAGAGAAACCAGAGTGTATACCCGAGGTTGGAAGAGGAGTTGAACAAAGTTCCTAATTAAGGAATTCCTTGCTCAAGAATGCCCAATCCTCTAGCTCTTCCTCTTCTTCCTCGTCCTCTGCCTAATCTACCTGCTTGGTTGTTAGCATGGTATAAGGAATGGTGAATGGAGTGATGAATATGGATGGATGTGAGGAATAGTGAAAGAAAATAGGATGAAAATGTGACATTTGGGTGACCCAACATCAGCCCCCAATTGAACTTGTTGCATGCCCTCATTCAACCGTGCATAAACTTTTTGGCTTCTTAAGTTTGGGTTTGCATGATGATTTTTTTTAACAATAAATCATTCCATGATGTGAAATACATAAGTAGCAGTTGATTTTAGTTATGGTTGGTTCTTGTGTGACAACCATGAATATGTGAAATGTTGGTTCTTGTGTTATGAACATTCATTTCTTTTACTCGTTTGCTTGCTGCAATACATAAGATTTGAAAGTATACATACACCAGAAATGATGAGACATTAATGTGTATGAGAAAGCCTTTTCTTCATGTTATGAACCATGCCAAAAGTAAATCAAATTGTAACAAAGTGTAGTTTGGAAGAGACATGTTGGTCAATGGCATGTGTAAAATGGAATCCAATGGGAATATACCCCCCCCCCCCAACTGAAGATGTTTTATATTTACGAAAATGAGTAAGGAAATGAGGGAATTTTCCAAATTCAATCATCTCGAGCATTTAAGGAATTACATGATTAAATATTAGAAAATATCATAGCTCCACTTACCCAAAAAGATGATGGACTATGTAAGAGGATGTAGTTGATGTTGTTGGTGGATCACGGACTGTGAAGTGAAGGAATTTGAACTGCTTGGTTGTATGAATAAAATATGAAGTCTAAAAGTGAAACTGTTCTACTCTCATATGGATGGAAGTGTGCTGCTACAAAATTGCTAATGGAGTCATGAAAAGTATATATAGTCTTCACCTGCTACAAAACCCTATGGTACAATCCTAGTCATGTGAATAAATGTGTCGATGTCGAGCATGAAAACAAGTCATTGCATTATTGGCCATTAAGGAATGGCGTTAACCAATGTGAGTTAAACACACCAGTGATGTCAATGAGTGCCAAGGTACCTAAGTACATCTTACGAAGGGAAAATAAATGAGATGATGTCGAGCCACTTCCAAGATCTAACGATCAAGGGACATTCATGTATTCCCATGATTGTCAGCGAGATAAATTGCCATTAAAGCACGAAAGTCTCAAGGTACTCAAAAGGACTCTAGTCTTTATCCCAGATAATGTGCTAAGGTCGATGGGGCAAGACTTGTTGAACGGTGGTCCTTAAGGAATCCCACAAATCGGTCAACGCAAGTTGTACAAAATGATTAGTAGGACCATAGATAAAATATCTCATAGTCAAATAGTTTTATGACACGAATATAAAAGCAATTCAATCATGGAAAGGACGCTGAATGGTTTTATTCATGAGGAAAAGATGAACTGAAAATGGGGAAAAATATATATGACTTGAAAAGGGAGACATGTGTAAACTCATGATGTGTAAAGTAATGAAACAATGAACTCCAACATGGATGAATAGGAAGCTTAGAAGGAGGGTGGTATGGAAACATATCATGATTCTATTGGTTTTCTCAAATGTTTATTATGGCAGTAAATGTCATGACAGATGCAATGGAAAACTTAACCCCTTCAAGCGTTCATGAGGCATGATTTTTCTGAAAATATTTGTGATTCTTGCAAATCACTTTCGCATGAATAAGTTTTTTGGATTTTCTCCGAACCTATAAAAGGTCAGCACTAATCCTGCAACAAAATTGTGAGCGTATTGAAAAACATAAAATGTAGGAAAAATACGTGCTTAGCAAATCAAATTCAAAATAAAATGAAATGTGTTTTTTTACCTGTCGGTCGTCGCACATATTTAAACAATCATTTATGTTAAGATCCATGACTTTAAAAACCATTTTAGCACGAAAACATAATTTTAATATTGTTTTAGCAAATTCAAGGTCCATTTGCAATAATGTTTTTTATATTTTTATAATTTTTATGATTTTTTTATGTTTTTACCTAAAGTTTATTTTTATTTGGTTTTAAAAATATTTTTTTAATTAATTTTTTGTTGTTTTTTTTAACAAAACCATAATGTAAGGTACAATAACATAAGGATTGTCTAAGGAAGGTCTCATATGAGGGTGATGAGCTAGGGTTTGAGGTAGCGAGGGGATCGTGGACCGGCAAAGATCTGGCGAGTGAAGGTAAACCAACACCAAGCTGAGAAGGCAGCGTCTTTACGTCGTAGAAGGTGGTGCATTTTATGGGGACATGTATGGAGGGGGTCATACCCTCCCCCTACAATCATGTGGAAATTTTGGTGGTAAGGCAGCAGACAGAAGGACGCAACGATGGGGAGAGCGAGATCAGAGCGGCTATGGATGTGGAGACAGGATCTCGTAAGATGGGGTAGGGCGGATGCCTCCCATGATCCCAAGCGATCCCGACCCTTCAAATTCATTCAGAGAAGATAAGATAAAAGGTAGAACTATGGAAGGAGAAAGCACTAATTGGAAAATTCGTCGGGATATGGTTGAAAGAGAGAGATCCAGTGCAATGGATCAAAAGTAACTGGAATCCCAAAGGGAATTATGATCTACATCTAGGATCTAATGGAATGTTTACTGTAATTTTCAACCAAGAGGACCGGGACAAGATTCTTGAAGGAGGTCCTTATTTCTCTTTCTCGGATGGGATTTTCCTTAGACCATGGAAGGAGAGGTTTAACCTGGAGAAAGATGACATGAGGGTGGCCCCAGTTTGGATCTGTCTATTCTCCCTTCCATGTGAGTACTGAGATATGGATATATTGCAAGATATAGGTAATATGCTACGGGAGTTCATAAAGATAGCAAAACAAACAAAACAACATAGGTACACTGCTTTCGCTCGTATTTGTGTCTATATGGACCTATCTAAAGAAAATCTAGAAGCTATCAGCTTGAACTGGGAAGATGAGGAATGGGTGCAACCAATATATTATGAGCACATCCCATTCAAATGCAGGTAGTGCCATGACTATGGCCACTTCTTTCAAAACTTTCCTAAGAGGGTTCAACAACCCCCTCAGAATAACCATCCTCAGGGGGTGGTGGAGGACAAAGAAGGTTTTGTCCACGTCCAGAGTAGGAAGAATACTAGATCGGGGTCACAACAACAACAAAACAAGGGCCACCAAGGAAGGGGGCTAAATAGTTGAAATCCTTTTAAGATCTTGGGGGGGAGGGGGGATGAAGAGGAGAAGGGGGGCAAGGAAAAAGCCCTAGAACTACCAAAGGAAGGAGAAAGAGGCGAGGTAGGCAAGGAGTATGATCCAGAGGATCATATAGAATCCATGGAGGAGGAGGGGACTGAGGATATGGAGCTGGGGGAGTTAGATCTGGACGAAATTGAGAAGAAGTGTGAGAAGAAGGGGAATGGGCATGTTTCTAGAAGGAAATTATAACTACTCCAAGAAGTGATCATCAAGATGAGGGCCTGATAATAACTTGAGATAGCAATGGATCCTCATAAGGGGAGCAAAAGGAAGCAACCGTGGGATGATATGACACGAGAGAGAAAGACAAACAAACAGAGGATATCAAAGGTAGGGGTCAAACTCATAGAGTTGGGTCAATACCCAATGATAGTACTGGATTTATCTGAAGTGAATAGAGCAAACCAATGAAGATAATATCCTGGAATATAAGGGGATGCAACCATCTGAGGAAAATCAAGACAATGGCAATGAAGTTAAAAAAGGAGAAACCAGATATCCTTTTTCTACATGAGACAAAGTGTAAATCGAAAACACTTGACAAGTTAGGACAGAGGATTTGGAAAGGATGTAAGGCTATGGTAGTATATGCCATGGGGATGGCATGAGGATTGACGATCCTATGGAACCCTGAATCAATATTTTTGGTGGATTGGAGGGTGAACCATTTCACGTTGCCAGCAAGTTTCGCCATCCTTGAAACTGGGGTAAGGGGAACCCTTGTAGACATATTGATGTTCCTCATTTTTGGTTTAATTTTCCATTCATAAAATCCATTTTCAAAATCATTTTACGCATAACCTTGTTATTTTATAAGCTCTTCAAGTATTTTCCTCTTATATCGTTTTGGTTGTTTCTTTATGGAGTTAATAATATAATTCATGTTATTTTGGATCATTTCTAGTGTATTTTGTTAATTAATTAAGATTTGAACTAATTTTTCCTTGGTGAGGTATTTGTATTCTAATTAGATGTTAGTCAGCACCAACCTGTACCAGCAATGCAAATCAAATTCGAAACTCTACACTTCCGGTACCTGTTCCAGTACCTGATTCGACACTCAATCTGGTACCCATATTTTTAGCAGTGAATATTTCTGAACTGTAATATTGCACCTCAGTCTATGTGCACTTGGGACCATATCTATCCAAACAATATAATGGTTTTGAATACAAACTATCTAGCTACAAAACCCAGAAATCCTTTTGCCAAATTCGCAACCACTAGAGAGATATAGAAGGGGCATTTTTCCAACTTTTGTCAAATTGTGTTTTCTGAGTTGGTTGTTTCTGAGTTATTTGAATGAATTCTGAAATTGGGGAAGTTTGTTTCAGGTTCTTCAGACTTGATGTAAATGTTCAAATGGTAGGAGGGTGCAGGGATGTAGGTGTGATGGGGAATAACTGCTAGATAGAACTTAGTATAGAAAAATGTAATCCGGTGTTTGTTGAATAGAACAAGAACGCATTTCTTCTTTTATTTTTTTGTCTCTGATTAATTTTGAAGTTTGTTTATGAGAATGGATTGATAATTAGTTCTCAATGCAGCTTGGATAGGAAGGGCCCCCTGCCCAAGTTTTCAACTTCATCTTAAGACATAATAGAGAGATTGTTGTAGATTCTTTTCTCATAAGTTTGATTAATTTCTAGCAATTTAATTTCATCCATGCTTATGATTCTGGAATTTTCATTCGATTGCAATAGTTAAGGAATAATAAGTTTGCAGTTAGAAGGTTGATTGATTTCAACTCAGTTTCATTTCCTAGCAGAATATGTTATACATTGGTACAATTTATTTGAAATCGGGTGTTGAAGCTTTGAAGTTGTAAGGATTGGTTGTTGGTTTAAGTAACTTTCACATTCAAATAATAATTTGACAGTTACAATTGGTTTCAAGAAAATATTAAGATGCGTATCAAAATATCATATTAAGTGATTTAGAGAAACCTGAAAGCAATGATTTAGGACATCAAGTGTTGAGTTAAGATCCTTGTCCTAATAAATCAATGGAATGAGTGTCAGTCCTGATTGCATTTATAAATTCATTCTTCTCAGTATTTTCTAATGATGGCTCAAAGTTGGATATGATGAAGAAATGATTGAGGAAGGAACTTTGTGGATCATTTTCCCATTGAGAAACCAATTCAATTAATTGGAGCAGATATAAATATCAAATTGATCATTGTAACAAAGTTACTACAATTAGACTACTTCAAGTGTATTGTTTTAAAGAATTTCATTGAATTAATAACAACATTCTCATTAGATAGACTAGGGAGTGTGAAGGTTTAAGAATTGTGGTAGCAATACAAAACTGCTCATTCATGTACATATTGTATTGGTCCCTCTAAGTCTACCTTCCGGGGTTGAGCATTTAATGTCAGCTATTATTGGTGATATATTTTTACTGACACATATATGGCCCCAATGCTTCCCCCAAAAAATGGATTTTATAAAGTTTTTGAGTTGGATAAAAGGTAAAATAGGTAATAGTACATGGATAATGGGGGGATTTCAATCTAATAATATCTATGGGGGGGAAGAAGGGGGGTCAGAGGAATATAGACAGATTCCATGAATATTTTAGAGACTTTGTGGAACAAAGTCAACTGGTAGATATGGATACTCGAAACAGATGGTATGCATGGAGAAACTGACGTGGGGAAACAGACCATGTGGAATATAGAATAGACATATTTCTTATCTCAGAGGACATAGCAAAAGTATCAGGAAAAATTTCAGCCAGTGTCCTCCTGGCAGCAGGTTCGGACCATTCGCCTATAGGACTATAGTGGGATTGGTCGAACAACCCAATCCGAAAATCTTTTAGATTTGAGAATTTATTGGTTGAACATAAATACTTTAAGCCCTTGGTACAAAAATGGTGGTAGGAGATGGTTCCCCCCATGGGAACATGGATGTATCAATTCTAGTGGAAGCTAAAGGCTCTGAAATCTAGGATCCGCATGTGGAATAAACAAGACTCTAGGAATATATCCGAGACAAGAAAAGGTTGATTGAAATCCTAGAGGACATTCAAAAAGAAGGTGTGGAGAATAACTTAGACAACAGGAGAAAGATCTTCTCACTCAGCTCGAATCCTAGGAAAGACAAGAGAATATTTTTAGGAAACAAAAGTCAAGAAACCAATGGCTTCAAGAATGAGAACAGAACACCATATTCTTTCATAACATGGTAATCCAAAACTGCCAAAGGTCAAAGATTCACAAATTAAGAAAGACGGGGGGTGGTCAAGTAGAGACCAAGGGGAGATAGAACAAGAACTAGTCCAACACTTTGAGGGAATCATGTCAGAAGATCAAGCTGATAGGCATTAGGATATAATAATAAAAACACTAGAATTGTACCTAGGGTTGTCACCCAAGGGCATAACAAAATGTTGGTCAAGCCCATTGACCTTTAGGAGGTGGAGGAGGCTACGAACCAAATGTCACTAGGGAAAGTGCCAAGACCATATGGATTCACGACCAAATTCTTCCATCGCTTATGGGACCTTATAAAACAGAAAGTTTGGGAAATAATGGAAGAATCAAGGAAAGATCATGGAGTCTTGAAAGATTTTAATGCAACTTTCTTGACCCTCGTGCCAAAAGTTGAAGGAGATGACTCCCTTAGCAAGTTCAGACCCATTTCCATATGCAATGTTATTTATAAAAGCATCTCAAAAGTTATAGCCAATAGACTAAATCCAATTCTCCCAAGCCTGATCATCCTGAAACAGTTGGGGTTTGTTGAAGGAAGACAAATTCTGGATGGAATTATCCTGGTTCACAAAACCATCCATTCTCTGAAGTCTACAAAAAAACCAGGCATGTTAGTTAAACTGGATATAGCTAAATATTATGATAAGTTAAGTTGGAAATACATGAGAGGTATGTTAGAGGCTTGTCGTTTCAGAAGAGAATGGATTGAATGGACCATGAATTTGGCTACTACTCCTTTCTACTCAATCTTGTTGAATGGTTCACCCACCTGAATTATGAACCCAACCCAAGGGATTCGACAGGGGGACCCCCTCTCTCCCTTCCTCTTCATCTTAATGGAAGAAGGGATTAGTAGGTTATTACAAGACCAATCATCTAGAAGAGAAATTATGGGGTTAAATATCCATGAGGGGATGGACAAACAAACTCATCAATAGTTTGTGGATGATACAATGTTAATGGGGAAACCTTCAGTCCAAGAAGCATGAGCTTTCAAGAGAATTCTGGTGCTTTTTACAAGGCATCAAGGCTCGAAGTCAACCCTGAAAAATATCAGGTCTTTTTCTTCAATTCCTCTAAGGTCACCAAGAGGAACATATTGTTTATCTTAGGTTTCTACAAAGGTTCTCTCCCATCCAAATATTTGGGAGCACTGCTAGCTGAAGGGACCATTAGGAAGATATCCTGGCAGTAATTGATTGATAGGATAAGGAGGATTCTCAAAAGTTGGACTATGAGACCTTTAAACCTACCAATTCGCATGGTCTATTGAAATATTGTAACTTCGAAGAATATTCTATATGTATATTTTTGTGGTCCCCGATGGTCCTACCGGGAGAACCACTTGTATTACATTGTACCTCGATGCTCCTAATCGGAAGAACTAATAAGAGTCATGAGGTAGTCCCCTCTAATTGTAAAGGTGGGTCATCAGCACCCCAGTGTGGTTACTTGAGCCTACATGTGTAACTCGAGCCTACATGTCGAATGAGTTAACTTAAGTGAACGGATGAATATAAATAGAGGTGTAGCACTCTTCATTTGGAGCACACACTCTCACTTGAGTAGCGCACTTGTGGAGGAGAGAAGTAGTCGGAGAAGGAGGAGAATCAGGTTTTTGATCTCCTTGTTGGTTTTACCTTTTTACCTTTTTGGGGCATCTATATTGAGAAAGCTTTTGCTGGGTTTTTCCCTTTAGGGTTTTCCCAGGATAAATTTGTGTTGTTCTTGTGATACTGTTTCTTTCAGTGATCCTGTTTATATGCTTTTGTTATGGAAATGAAATGAAATACTAATGTTTTAGCTAAGCATATAAAAATTTAACATGGTCTTAGTCAAAGCAGTCCTTCAGGCGATGTTGATATACCTCTTTTCGGTTCTATCAGCTCCAAAGGAAATAATTAAGGAAATTTGAGATATTCAAAGATATTTCCTCTGGGGGTAGGGAAGAGAAAGCCAAATTTTCCCCGGTGGGGTGGGATAAAGTCTTTCAGCCTAAGGGTAAGGCAAGTCTAGGAATTAGGGACCCAAAGGTGGTGAGAGAAATTCAAGGAGCAAAGATTTGGTGGAGGTGGTGTAACCTTACCTTAGAACCGTGGGCTAAATTATTGCATGTGAAATATGCTTGTGACAAGTTAACTTGTGACTTGGTTAGATTCAATGAGGAGAAGGTTGGGTCACACATATGGATGAAGGCTCAAAGGAATAAGATGTTGGTGCAAGACCACAGTTTTTGATAAATCAAATATTACAAGGTTGTGAATTTTTGGGATGACTCATGGAATCAATGTCCAAAATTAGGGGAATATCCTAGATGGAAATCCATAAGGGAAAGTGGTCTAAGAGAAGGAAAAACCAAGGTGTGTCAATATTGGATGGAAAAAAACTTAGGTGATTATAGAAAATGGTTAGAGCAGGAGTGGTTGGAAAGAATAACAAACAATGATGAAACTCCAACCTTCTTGGATGTCCTCGGGGAAAGTATATCCACGGGAAGGTAGGGGTGGACAAGCTAAGATGGGGTTATTTTCCAAAATGAAATTTCAACATCAAGGAAGGTTATGAAATCAAGACAAGAGGAGGGGAAGAGAGGGAAGAAATATAGCATAAATTTTGGAATATGAACCCATGGAAAAAAATGACCACCTTCAGCTAGTTGGTTTTAAGATAAAGGAATTTGGCGGGGAAGAATGTCAGGAAGCGAGGGATTCATGGCCCCTCTCAATGCCCACTCTTCCTTAATGATGAAGAAATCATGAATCATCTCTTGGATGGTTTCCCCTTCTACTCATCGCTATAGGATAGGGGAGTGATGATATTCTACAAAAGTGATAGAATCTGGGGACAACCAGATCTAACCCTGAAGGAATGGAACTTAAAATATTTCAAAAAACTGATCCTCGCCATGTTATGGATGATGTTCCCAAGAATGTTGTTATGGTTTTTGTGGGAGGAACGAAACAGTCACATATTCAGGAATAATAAGTCCAACAAATGGGAAGCATGCAAGAGGCTAGTCCATAACATTCAAGAGACGGTTAGGAGTAAGCAATGGGGAGAGAGGGATAAGGATCTCACAGAGGTGGAGGCTCGTATAGCTTCTAGATGGGGGATAGTAAGGAACAACCCTGATAGGTTGCAGAAACAAAAACCAGGTATGTCATACATCTAGCCCAAACTTTTGGTCTCCTCTGCAATTAATATCTTTCAAGATTAACGTTGATGGAGTGTCAAGGGGAAACCTAAGATTTGTTGGGTATGGGGGCATTTGCAGGGGTGCAATAGGGGGTATTTTGAAAATATACTTTGGGTCCATCAGGGATGATACTAACAACTCTGTCGAGCTGGAAGGTATGATTCAGGGCCTCAGGCTCACTTCAAGAGAGGGATGGTTCTCGGTTACTATCGAGGGAGACTCCAAGGTCATCATCCAATGGCCAAGAAACTATATGGGTCAATCGACGGAATACGTTACCACCATTTGGAACCTTCAAAGCATACTAGAAACTCTGAGCTATCTCATCACTTCCTACTCTTCCCTTTCATTTAACCATGTCAGGAGGGAAGCTAATAAGGTTGCTGACCTCATGGAAAATATAGGGGTGGGTGGAGGTCATGACCTAAGGGTTGGAAAACTGGATGAATTTGAGAGAGAAGATGGGTGAACCAATGTAGACACCTGGTGAACAAAGATCATGCGGCGACAAGACAAGTGAGAGAGAATGGACATGTGACGCATAGCCACGTCAACTGAAATCAAAGGGATGTGACATATGTGTCAAGAAACCTACAATAATCATAAAATAAGGACGGGGAAAGGTCTACCTACTTTCACCCAGGGTACGAGAAAGTAGGGGGACCAGCGAATGAAGAGATATGGAAAGGATATGATGCATTGCCCAACCAGGTAATTAAGGTCTTCATCATGCAAAAAAATGGGAACAGTACGGATCTCAGAGACACAAAGGATGGGACGAGAGGTGGAGGGTTCCTCTCGGTTATAGAAATTATGGGTTCTCCTTATTTATTACAAAGCGAAAGATGAGGCATTTCCATCTGCATTACATGCATCCCTATTAAGGTAATAGTTTTAGTTGTTGGTTAGCACTCCTGAAATTTGCAAAGATCTCAGTTTGTTTTTATAAGGATTCCTGATCTTGCTAGACATCTCTTGCTAGTCGCAAGGATGGTGCCAAAGAGGCAAGTTACTGTTGGAGTCGGGATGGGGTCGGGGTCTAGGGGCAAGGAGAGAAAAGGAGCGTTGGAAGTAGAAGGGGAGCAACTAGGAGAAGAGTCACCTGGGCCCAATCCTAGGCTAGAGCTATGGCCACTTTCTTCTAGGAGCGGATCCCTCTGGTGGTTCAGGACAAAATTGAGGCTATCGAAAAGGAGTTCTGGGAGGAGGTACAAACAATTCCCATGGAGGAAATTTGGTCAAAGGTGGAAGAATGGGTGATGGACCCAGGAACCACTACAGGGAGGGCATCATCCTATGACAAGATTCTCATGTTGTACTGGGTCTTGAAAAATATCATGGCTCATGTAGCCATGAATGGCGAGGGAAAGCGCCAGGGAGACCAGGAGCCTATTCAGGCCTGGAAAGAGAATCGCCAGGATAGTCGTTTGATGCACCGAAAGATGGATCTTAAAGAAGCCACATTGTGCTTGAAATTTTATGCCCCGAATCTGCAGATAGCAGAGGCAAGTCACACCAGCAGAAGCAGGAACTAGAGCATACAGGCGGAGAAGGACGTGGAGCCAAAGGAGTTGAAGGATTCTGGGAAGGGTAGAGGCACCGAGTTGGGAAGTGCAGGCGGCAAGAACCATGCCCAAGTTCCTATTTGAAGAAACACAGACACATAGAGTATGTTTCAGTGTTTTTCATTGCATCTTTACGAGTTCTTAGATTAGTAATAAACGTATATCCCAGTTTTAGAGAGGACATAATCCAATTTTTTGGAGTCATAACTAGAGTAGTATGGAGATGTTTTGAGGTTGTGATTGATGGAAATCCATGATGAAATTGGAACTTTGCAAGATCAATATGTAACCATTTTTTATTAGTAATATAGTCCTTTTTTATTTACAAAAAAAAACCATAATGTTGGTGAAAGATGAAACAAATTGTTCTAGAAAATTGAGAATATTAAAAGCCAAAACCAATGTTGCAAGCACATTCTATTTGAAATTATCGATATTTCAACATGTATTTTCTTGGAATAAATAACATGCCTCTAAGTATGAAAAAAATATATTGTGGCCCCCATTCATTATATCCAGCATATTGTCCATATCTCTAAACTATGTTACTAGAAACCCATGTAACAACCATGAGAAAATCAATCATAAACCATTAAAACCTTTCTTTGTCGACACTATGTAACACCCTGGTTTTGACCCCATTTGCACTAAAATGTATATGATGTGTATATGGTAATTAATCGTGGTGTGGAGCTAAAGGCAGAAGCCCCGCGATCGATTTAATTGTTTTATGTTCCAGCAATTAAAATCGTTGTCGATGGTATATCGTGCTATCCAGCACATATTAATTTTGGCCTCATGTAAACATGCATTTTAATTAAAAATACCCACTATCAGGTATGTCAATGCAACCATAATGAAAAGGGCATGATTTTCCTAAGGATAAGGAGGGGGAATTATTTAACCTTTGGGGCCAATAGGGAAAAGCCAGATGTCAATAGGAGAACCCATCAATCAGTAAACTACCAAATTAAAATCTCTGGAGTTAGTTGGGGGCAGTTATGGCCTGGGAAAACGTTTTGCATGGGCATTGGTGTGTGGCAGGACTGTCAGCCCTTGCCCACATGCACACTCCACCAGGGATCCGTTCCTCTTCACGTGGGCAGAAGAAGAAGAGACCCCATTCTTCCATTTTTACCATTATCACGTAGAGACAACTGTTTTCTCTCCTCACGCATAGGTTTTGGAAGGGGTTCCTCACGCAGAGAACTGGGAGAGCTGCCTTACGTTCACGATTTGGATGTGGGTAAATATAATTCTTAGGGATTTTGATGTATGTGTGTTTTTACCTCACGTGGATAGTCATTCTTAACTCTCCTCAGGCTAAGAATTTCATTTTGGGTGATGATCTGTGATTAGGTTTCTTCCCCAGCGTTTTGTGACATCTCTCCATCATTTGCCAAGCTAAGAAATCGCTGATGGTTTCCCCATGATTTTGGGTTGCTGTGAGTTTTTGGTTGAGTTTTTTTGGCCATGATAGGGCCAAGAACGACTTGAGAATCGAATTGCTCAGTCAGAGCTATGTATTACCCAAGTTTCCATTTCGGTTTTGTTTTGTTGCGTCTTCCTTTAAACCCCAAAGCTGTGAATTGTTGTGCTGGTTGTTTTGATGTCTGTGCACAGTGGATTGGTATTTGGACTATGTAGAAGTGTAAAGGAGTTTGCTTGATAAACCTAGTGTTTACAGGAGCCTCATAGACAGAGCTAGAGGGTTGACTCTCTTCTCTACACCCCCTGAATAGCACTAAAAGGGAAGTCATGTCTTGAGGGACTATGCAGCAGAGAAGGGAATGATTCCTTGTGTTGGGTGTGTTTGGATGTCCTAGGAATCAAGCTAGTTCTAGTGTAGGCATCCTTAGCTCTTCAATGAGCCCACTAGCTTAGAAGACAATGCTTCCATCTCTTGATAATGTAATAATTCCAACTTGTTGGCTTGGTTATGTGTGGTGGTATACTCTTGGTCTGATAAACCCAACTGTGTTGTCTTGACTGAGTCTTGAAATATATTTAGCTATGTGTGAGCCTGCTTAGTTCCTTATTCCTTGGGGAATCATGCCCATCTCGGGGGTGGCAGTGTTGCTGAGAGATTAAGGAGCACATTGGCCTATGGTTGGGTGGAATGTTGCAGCGACATAGCTAGTTGCGGGACGAGCCTCCTCATAAGATAAGTATTCTTGTCTATTTCATATCTGCAATTGTATTTGTTGTTTAATGAAGATGATGAACATTTTAAATGCTTGAATGTATGATTTTGCTTCCATTGTATGGTAATAATGTATGCATGTTTTGTTTCAAAGTATTTCAATATTTATGTGTATGTTCATGGGGCTAGTTGCGTGGATTGATAGTAGCATCGGTAGCGTCCTCTTCGTCGGTCGTAGGGTCAAGGACGTTACAGTGTGCTATCAAAGCACACGTTGTAGCATGGGCCATGAAGAAGTAGTGACAGAGGCAGGTTACCTTCTGCCCAACCAAGGAAAAATGTGAAAGACAGGAAAAAGTATGGAAAATATCGGATCACTTAGGCTGAAGTCCATCCGATACGTTGGATGACTTAGCCGAAATCCCATCCGATACGACGGATGACTTGAGCTGAGTCCATCCCATAAAGAAACCAAAGCAGGGAGGATCTGAAGGTCTCGGCTGGGTTGAGCCAAAGGTCTCGGCTGGGAGGAGCCGATGGTATCAACTAGGTGAAGCCGAAGGTCTCAGCTGGGAGGAGTCAAAGGTCTCGGCTAGGCAGATCCGAGGTGTCGGTAAGGCTCACCGAAAGGGAGCCGACATGGCAGTAGAAATAGGAATATAAGAAGAAATTTTCAAAAACTTGAAAATTTTTCTAAGTATAGGAAATCTCGGAAGACAGAGGAAGATCGACCCGATATGGTATCAGATGACAGATGAAGATCGACTCGATATGGTATCGGATGATAGAGGAAGATCGACCAGATATGGTATCAGAAGACAGAGGAAGATCAGCCCAATATGGTATTAGATGACAGAGGAAGATCGACCCGATATGGCATCGAAAGATAGAGGAATATTGACTCGATGTTCATCGGATGACAAATAAAGATCGATCCACCAAGGTGTCAGAAGAGTTGTCAACAAGTGACCCGATACATCGGATGGCTTGTTGGGAAGGGATATGATCAGATGGAAAAATATGAGTTGAAGCCACAAGGGGGCAAGCCCCCTTGACCCCCGTCGTCCCCCTGAGACAGTCGTTCTTCGAGGAAGAAAATTATGTGTTTTTGGAAAAGTTGTCATTGTATGATTTTTCCAAGATAAGGTAAGTAATTCTGATTTGTATAAATTATATGCAGCTAACATTTGTGTTACTAACACAAATTTCAAAATCATAGTCACCTTCAAGAGCAATATTCTAGGTAGTGCATTTTGGTAAGGTAGTTTATGGTTCGTCCATGAGAAACCATGACGGATATCATGCTCGAGACTCCTATGAGCATGCGTGAGATGCCATGGGGGAAAATGTCCAAGTTGGAAACAATGACATAGAGTCTGATGGAAGGAGATTCCAAGAGACACCACCATATATTGCAGCCACCATGAGAAGCTTGATTGAATCCCAGGAAGAGCAGGATCAATTGAATGTTTCTATTTTGCGGAGTTTGGCATACTTACAAAGAAAGATAGACTCGAGACAGGATACAGTAAAACCAGGACGCGGTAAGAGTAGTACCAAAAGAAGAAGAAGGACTTCTAGTAGAGCATCTGACTCAGAAGAATCTAGTGGGGACTCAAGTTATTCTTCTCGCAAGGGAAAGAGAAAGAGGCACCATAGGGATCGCTCTCAAGATGAATTTAAGAAGGCTAAACCTCCTACATTTGACGGTGAGGTAAAGACTGGACAAGAGGCTGAAGCTTGGCTTCTTGAGATAAAGAAGTACTTACAAGTTCAGGATTATTTGGGAACATGAAGGCAAGGGTTGCCATATTCAATCTGAATAGAAGGGCATCCATTTGGTGGGATCAATTCAAGAAATTAAAGAGGATCAGTGAAAGGAGACTTAAGTGGAAACAGTTCAAGAATTATTTCAAGCAGAAATACCTCTCTGACAAGTACTATGATGATAAGATTAAGGAGTTCCATGAGCTAATATTGGGACAACAGACCATGGAAGAGTATGCAAATAATTTCCTAGAACTATTGAGGTATGTTAGATACATCAAATATGAAAAAGTGAAGATCCAACGTTTCCTGAGTGGATTTCCTCAGTCTTACAAAGATAGAATTGAGTTTTATGAACCTAGAACTCTTGAAGAAGCAATAAGGAAGGCTAAGTATTGCTATGAGCAAAGCAAAGGTAAACCTGATTATCATAAGACATGGAAGGACAAGAAGAATGAGAAGTATGACCAAAGGAAGAAAGGTTTCAAACCTTCTAACTTCAGGAATCAACAGAAGCAACCGTCACAAGTTGAGAAGTAGCCAGCCAAAGTGATGGGAGAAAGGCCTAAAGAGCCACAGCAAAACAGGGAACCTCTCTAATGTTGGAAACGTGGAGGACCCCACATGCGTAGGAATTGCCCACTCAATAATGAGAGTGCAAGGCCATCTTATAACATTCAATAAGCAGAAACAGTGGGTCAAGTAGTAAGGGTCGTCCCTAGGATTTATGCAGCACTGGAGGACAACCAGGCAGATCACTAGTCAACTGTGGTTGAAGTTGCAGGTAAGATTGTTTAGCAATCTGTTTCTATTTTGATTGACCCTGGTTCTACTCACAGTTACATTACTCCTAGAGTAGTGGAGAATTGTGCTTTTAAGAAAGTAAAGCATAGAAAACCTTGGTTAGTTCATCTAGCCACTGGAACTAAAAGAAAGGTTAGTGAAGTGGTAGAGAAATGTCCATTGGTTATGAATGGGTTGGTCACTTGTGTATATCTAAATGTTCTACCACTAGGTTCCTATGATTTTCTCATTAGAATGGATTGGTTAGAAACTCACTGAGTGAAGCTTGACTGTTATAATAAGGCGTTTGAGTGATTGGATGAAGAAGGTAACTCAAGGATTGTGAAAGGAATTCCAAAGGTGATTTCTGTGAGGAAGATTTCAGCAATGCAATTGAAAAAGTTATGTAGGAATGTTTACCATTTGTATGCAGTTCATATCTTAGAGGCAACAGAGAATGAAACTCCTAGGTTGGAGGACTCTCGGGTGTTACAGGAATTCAGGGATGTGTTTCCTGATGAGATTCCAAGGATTCCTCCAAAGAGGGACATTGATTTCACAATTGAACTTGTGCTAGGAGCAGCACTAGTGTCCAAGACACCCTACAGAATGAGTACACCTGAGATTCTAGAGTTGAAGATGCAACTGCAGGAGTTGTTGGAGAAGAAGTATATCAGGTCGAGTGTGTCTCCTTGGGGAGCACCAGTTTTGTTTGTAAAGAAGAAATATGGTGCACTCAGGTTGTGTATTGATTACAGACAATTGAACAAGGTTACTGTGAAGAATAAATACCCTTTTCCTAGGATTGATGACCTCTTTGATCAAATGAGAGGAGCAAAGGTATTTTCCAAGATTGACTTGAGGTCTGGTTACCATCAGGTGATATCAAGGATGAAGACATTCATAAGACATCCTTCAGAACAAGGTATAGACATTATGAGTTTGTAGTGGTACCATTTGGTCTCACAAATGCACCAGCTACATTTGTGTGCCTTATGAATAGTGTCTTCAGCAAGTATTTGGACACGTTTGTTCTTGTTTTCCTTGATTACATTCTTATTTATTCTAAGAATGAAGAAGAGCATGAAGAGCATTTGAGATTGACATTGCAATTGCTCAGGGAGCATCAGCTGTATGCAAAGTTGAGCAAGTGTGACTTCTATAGAGATAGAATTCAGTATTTGGGTCACATTATCTCAGAAGAGGGTATATCTATGGACCCTAAAAAGATTGAAGCCATTATAAATTGGCCTACTCCAAGAAATGTGACAGATGTAAGATCTTTTATGGGACTTGTGGGATACTACAGGAGATTCATTAAAGGATTCTCCAAAGTTGCACATGCCGTCACTTCTTTGCAAAAGAAGGGGATAAAGTTTGAATGGACATCAAGGTGTGAAGAAAGCTTCCAGCAGTTGAAGAATCTTCTCACCAGTGCACCAATATTGAAAGTTGCAGACCCAGAGAAAGATTTTGTGGTGTGTACCGATGCATGCGGACAAGGGCTTGGAGGAGTCCTTATGCAAGACAACCACGTGATATGTTACGAGTCAAGAAAGATGAAGGAGCATGAGAAGAACTATGCCACTCATGATCTAGATATTGCAGCCATAGTACATGCTCTCAAGATGTGGAGGCATTACTTGATGGGAAGAAGATTTGAGCTAAGGACAGACCATTATGGTCTAAAGTATTTATTTGATCAGCCTACCTTGAATGCTAGGCAAGCGAGATGGCTGAAGTTTTATGTGAGTTTGATTTTGAAATCAAGCACATAAAAGGAAAATAGAACAAGGTAGCTGATGCACTCAGTAGGAAGGTGGAGGAAATTCATGTGGAATCTCTTAGTATCTGCCAATCAGATTTGAGACAATAGATTGTTAATCATACTGCTGAAGATGAAATGTATGTGCAGGTAAAAGACAAATTGCAGCAGCGAAGTCTTGAGAAGAGGTATGAGGGATATAAATTGGAAGAAGATGGACTTCTTACTTATAGAGGCAGAATTTATATTCCAAATGTAGAAAATATAAGAAGAGTTGTTATGGATGAAATCCATCCAGCTCCATATTCTGGTCATCCAGGATATCATAAGACAATTGCTACAGCCAGAAAGGAGTACTTTTGGCTAGGAATGAAAAAGGACATGGATGAATATATTTTGAGGTGCATGAAATGTCAGCAAGTGAAGGTCGAGCATCAACACCCAGCAGGTTTGTTGCAGCCTTTGCCAGTTCCAGAATGGAAATGGGAAGTTATTTCCATGGATTTTATTACAGCATTGCCAATGACTTGGAGACAACATGATTCCATCATGGTTGTAGTGGACAAGTTGACAAAGGAAACACATTTCATACCAGTTAATTCTATGCATAAGGCTGATGACATTACAAAGATATTCATGAAGGAGATTTTCAAATTGCATGGATTGCCTAAGGCAATAGTCTTTGACAGAGATGTCAAGTTCGATTCCAATTTTTGGAAGGGGTTGTTTGCAGATTTGGGTGCAAAGTTGAACTTCAGCACTACCTACCATCTGTAGACTGATGGTCAGATAGAGAGAATTAACCAGGTGCTTGAAGACATGCTTCGCATGTATGTGATGGACAAACCAACTAAGTGGGAAGATTATCTACACTTGGTAGAGTTTGCTTATAACAATGGACAGCAGGCATCCTTGGGGATGAGCCCGTATGAAGCTTTGTATGGAAGAAGGTGTAGGACACCAGTGACTTGAGATAATCTAGTGAACAGGCTTGTGCTTGGTCCAGAATTGCTCAAGGAGATGGAGCAAGAGGTTGTAAATATTAGATAGAATCTGAAAGTAGCCCAGGACAAATAGAAAATCTACACAAATAAGCATAGGGTGAATAGAGAGTTCAGTGTGGGGGATCATGTTTACCTCAGAGTGAGGGAAAAGAAGAGTTTCTTGAAGCTTGGAAGTTGTACCAAGTTGTCACCAAGATATTGTGGGTCGTTTGAAGTGCTTGAAAGAATAGGGCCAATTGCATATAGACTTGGATTACCTGCTAACACTAGAGCTCATAATGTTTTTCATGTTTCTTTGCTTAAGAAATATGTACATGATCCTAACCATGTGATAAATTGAGATGTGATTCAGGTGGAACCCGAGGGAAAGCTCCGAATCGAGCCAATGCACATTCTCGACAGGAAGGTCACAATGCTCCGGAACCAAGCAATAGGGAAGGTAACGATGCAATGGGAGCACTACGATCCTGAAGAGGCTACGTGGGAGCTGAAGGATGCCATGCAATTGACACATACACTTTTGTTCAATGCTGCGGAGCACTGAGGCGGTACCAGTGTAGCATTTTGTTCAATTTTGTAAAGCACTAAGGATAGTGTTGTTGAAGTGGGAGGGGAATGTAACACCCCGGTTTTGACCCCATTTGCACTAAAATGTATATGATGTGTATATTGTAATTAATCGTGGTGTGGAGCTAAAGGCAGAAGCCCCAACATCGATTTAATTGTTTTATGTTCCGGCGATTAAAATCGTTGTCGATGGTATATCATGCTATCTGGCACATATTAATTTTGGCATCATGTAAACATGCATTTTAATTAAAAATATCCACTACCGGCTATGTCAATGCAACATAATGAAAAGGGCATGATTTTTCTAAGGATAAGGAGGGGGAATTATTTAACCTTTGGGGCCAATAGGGAAAAGCCAGATGTCAATAGGAGAACCCATCAATCAGTTAACTACCAAATTAAATTCTTTGGAGTTAGTTGGGGGTAGTTATGGCCTGGGAAAACGTTTTGCATGGGTAGTGGTGTGTGGAAGGACTGTCAGTCCTTTCCCACATGCACACTCCACCAGGGATCTGTTCCTCTTCACGTGGACAGGAGAAGAAGAGACCCTGTTTGTGCCAGAAATTGTTTCTAAGGCCAGAGAAACAAGCCAACACACACTCAAGATAAAATTCAATAAAACAGATAAGGTTTAGGGTTTCTATAATGTTTTAATGGTTGTAAGATTTAGGAACTATCAAGGAATACATTCAGAAACAAAATAACAACTAAATTATAAACAAAAGATGATAAAGATGCATGATATATCACACAAGATCCAACAGAAACACTATGTTGAGGTTCATACATAACAGACAAGCATTACCAGCAAATACACATTAACCAGCAATGAATATATCTATTAAGAAACTAAACAAGTTCAATAATAAATCCAACACAGAAAAAACTGAAGGGGAAAAGTCATATATATCTCATAATTTCATCAGCAAATGCTTATAAGAGTCACAATACTTAGCTCTGAACAAGTCTGAAGATACAAACAGTCTGCAGACCTCCTATAGCTCCCAAAAATCAGAACCCTCCTAATGACTTTCCTATCTCTCTAAATAGTCTTCTTTACAAAATCAGTTGAGTCTAAAACCCTAACTGCCTCTATCAACTCGCTGAGGTAAAGTAAAAATGTACAAAATTACAAAATTACAAAATATGCTAAAAATAGTAAATCACTAACATATGTGTTTATCAAAAGATAACAACTAACTAAATGAACAACTATTTCATAGCTTTTTCGCTGCCTCAGCTAAGAGGGCAATACCATCTAGTGCTTGATCCTTCCTTTTAACTTTCTTTTGCTTCTGCTCCATGTCATTAATCTTCTTGATGAGCTCCTTGTTTCTCTGTTGTAGGTCCTAGACTGTCTTCTCCAACTTTGTGGAATGCATGTCAGTAGCTCTTTTCCTTCTGAGAACCTCTTTGGATACTTCTGATAACTCCTGGAAATGATTATGGACATCCTGCAGTTCTTCTATAAGCCCTCTGTTAACTTTCATCAACCCATCATTAACATCTTGTAAGTATTTCATCTGTTGCTTATACTGCTGAATACTTTCCTGCAAGTTTTCTTCATCAAAACTAGGGATCTCAGGTATGTTTGCATCCTTCATTAAAAAGTCTGAGAAATCAGTAGGAATACTAGGCTCTTTTATAATTCCTGCCTCCCTGAGTATAAGCTCATCTTCTTCTTCCCACTCTTGATTTTCAATAGGACATATTTTAGCTTTCTCTTCTTGCTGCTGTTTTAAGAGTTTATCTTTTATCTCAAGAATTATAGCAGATAATTTAGATGCAGGCTTGCTTGAATCTTCTAATGATTTTGATGAACTCTTGACTTCTGCAGGATGCACATGAGAAGCTTTTACAGCTACTGACTTCTTCCCTTTTCTGCTAGCTTTCTTAATTTCTGGATTTTCATCAGGAGATACATCATCTAACACAGTAACTTCATTTGTGTTTAACCTGGGATTGAGCAATATTTTCATGTTCAGTCTTAGCTTGTTTGTTGACCTAGTTTTAGGTCTCCAATATGATGCTATTTCTCCTGGCATTTTCAGCTCCTTTCCTTGATGCTGGATAGAAGCCAACTCCACTACTTCAAGTTTACTCATCTTTCTGTTAGGTTTTGTTACTTTGCTGCCTGAAGTAAGAATTTCTCTGTAGGCTTCAACTTCAACTGTAGTTTTTTCTACCTGCTCCTCTTCTAAAAGGTAACCTTCATCATCAAACAATATAGTAATGGGGCTTCTCTGTTTTACTTGCAATTCTTCTTCATGTACAGCCACCTTTTTTGTATCAACAGTTTTCATTTCATGAGGGACCTCTGTTGGTACCATGGGCTGTAGCAGCTGCTTTTGGTCTTCAAACAGTGAGTACTTTCCTTTGCTACTAACTGAAAATACTTTAGGTTTATTATCCTCTTCCACTTGCTCTGATATTTTCTCAGTTTTGACCTCTTCTTTAACCTCCAGATTAGGCTTCTGTCCTAATTTTCTCATTAAAACCTTACCCTTGTCAGCTTGCCTTTTAGGTTTTTGATCTTCTTCTTTGGTTTGAAAACCAGACCAAAAGATAAAAAAGTCCCAGGTCTTCCCTTCATGTTGCAAAACAGTGTTAACAATCAGTTTAATCAGCCCATGATGGAAGATTGATTGAGATGTATGATCTTCATGCTGCTTAACCCTACTGGACATTTTCTGCAAGCTTTTCAAAAAGAAAAATGGCAAGCTCATCTTTGACACCCCCACCATGTGTTGCAAAAACCTGAAGTGGTACTTGTATACATAAGCGTACCTGCCCTCACAAGTAACATAGCTCTGTAGTATCCTGATTGGCTCAACCCACTCCTTTCTGAAATTTTGAATAAGGATGCCTTTATTCCAATCAGGGATGACATTTGGTAAAAGATATCTTTGTGGATCAAAGTCAAAAGGCAGCTTCTTGAACCATGGTTCACCCTCATTTTTAATCCCTGTGGCTTCTGAGATCAGCTCTACTGTCAGCTTGAATTTGAGAGTATTAAAGGTCACCATATCATTTTTTAAACTTTGAGCAAACTTACAGGACACCTCTGTATTATGCCCATCTATCTTCTTAAAAAAGTCCATCCAACCTGTTTGCTGAAACAATTCAACACATCCAGGGAACTTTTCAAACCACCCTACATCAGTAGGTTCTGCTCTGTTAATTTTACCACTCTTGCCCATTTTCCTTCAGAGGATGAAACTATATAAGTTTTTAGAATTCAATTAATGACTAGCCAGGTGATGTTTCCTTTCCAAAACCTTCAGGTTTCACAAACAGCTCTCTTTACTCTTTTCTGACAGTTCCTTTTGTTTTCTTAATACAGGATGGGCTTATTTACAGTCATAAGAAATTTCGATCAATGAAGTATTCTAAACTCCTCACTGCCTCTAATAATTGTCATTCCATTTCAATCACTCTAATGACAGTCCATCTCCAGCATGAAACATAAAACCTGTGTATTTAGTATCATAACCTGCCAGAAACCTGTATAGACAATCCCTGCACAATAAAAGTTTACAAGAAAAATATCGGCTGTCAACCTCTTAGATTAATTGCAGACTGTTCAGAGGTTAGATGAGAGGAATATAAGGCAGAAATAAGCTCAAACTCATCACTTTCATCTCTCAACAGTTTGAATCAAAATGATACTAGGCTTTCATCTGTCTTCAGACTTTTAACTCTTCGTTGCCTTCATCTGCTTTCAAAAACAATAAACTTCCACACCTAACAACTTAGGTCTCCCTGCAACTTTAATTTTTTGGCTCCTTTTACATTGTTAATGAAACTAGACATCATGTACATTATTCATTCAGACCAGAGACTCTTCTTAAACTGCAAACATGAACCTTGTGTTGAAAAGACAAGGGTGATAGTCTTATACTCTGTTCATTTCTTATTTCAATCTTGACCTCAAGACCAACTGCTCAGCTTTTAATCATGCAGTGAAAACTAAGTGTTTAGGCTGTCTAGGGCTTCATATTGATGTTGCACTAGCAGCATTATTGATATTTAAATCCTCATGACATACACAGTTTTCGACCCTGCCTCTTTGAAACTTCAAAAAGTGCATAGTCCAATAATAAGCTAATTTTCAGTCTTCCTCTTAACAGAGCATCTCAACATGTCCCAGGTAGCTACTTCCTTGGATGAATTTTCATTTCATAGCACATTTTAACATTTACATCGATCAATTTTGATAAAACGAAGCCTGCCGGAAAAACCCCAAATTTGCAGATATATGGGTTTATCATGAAATACCTGTTAAATGCTCCACTAAAGTTGCTTTAAGCCAGTCTCCGAGTTGTTTAATGGCTGAACAGGTGTCTTGATGTGTTTAATTTGATTACAGATGTCAGAATAAAAAGCCCTAGTTTTCGGAGCAACTGTAAAAACCCCCAATCGGCTTTGTAACTACAATCTACACGTTTTTAGGCTGCCACCGTCGTTCTATTAAGTCTTCTAACATCAAACATGCATGCATGTAACAATTCACCTCGCATTAGACTAAATTTCACTGCTACCTATCAATCCCAACCGTATTAAGAGTAATGATAGCCACGATTTGCTTCACGACCTGGAACCACTTGGAATCATGATAACTCTGGAGCTCACACGTAGCAAACAACTCACAGTATGGGATTAGTCATTCAGCGTTTGAAATTATGACAAAAATTTGCTAGAAAACCGGGAATAATGAAGGCCGTGATATTCTTGTAGCGCGCCCTCATTATTTTTTTATCCCAGCGCTACAAGAATAATTCTAGTGCTATTTTCTCGCGGATTTTCAGCTTTTTGGCATTTTATGTGAGGTTTAAAAGTTGCTTAAGTAGTGACCATGCATTATTAAACTCAGAATAATCATTTGTGAATCCATGATTTGATAAAATGACATTAAAACTCCTTCAACAAAAACAAACCTATGGCTTAAAACTAAAATTTTCAAAGCAAGCTCAAAATTTCATGTAAACACTAAACAAAATTTCCTAAAGAAGGAAACAATCAAAATAAAGTAAATGAAATAACTGGAAAGAAGAAGGAAATCAAACCAAAATTTAAGAAACAAAACCAAAATTGAAGAAACAAAATTCAGACTTAACAGACCCCATTCTTCCATTTTGACCATTCTCACGTAGAGATGGTTGTTTTCTCTCCTCACGCATGGGTTTTGGAAGGGGTTCCTCATGCAGAGAACTGGGAGAGATGCCTTATGTTCACGATTTGGCTGTCAGTAAATTTCGTTTTTGGGGATTTTGTTGTATGTATGTTTTTACCTCACATGGACAATCATTCTTAACTCTCCTCAGGCTAAGAATGTCATTTTGGGTGATGATCTATGATTGGGTTTCTTCCCCAGCATTTTGTGGCATTTCTCCATCGTTTGCCAAGCTGAGAAATCGTTGTTGGTTTCCCCACGATTTTGGGTTGTTGTGAGTTTGTGGTTGAGTCGTTTTGGCCACGATAGGGCCAAGAATGACTTAGGAATCAAATTGCTCAGTCAAAGTTGTGTATTACCCAAGTTTCCATTCTGGTTTTATTATGTGGTGTCTTCCTTTAAACCCCATAGCTGTGAATTGTTGTGATGGTTGTTTTGCTGTCTTTGCACAGTGGATTGGTATTTGGACTATGTAGGAGTGGAAAGGAGTCTACTTGACAAATCTAGTGTTTACGGGAGCCTCATAAATAGAGCTATAGGGTTGACTCTCTTCTCTACACCCCCTGAATAACATTGGAAGGGAAGTCATGTCCTGAGGGACTGTGCAGCAGAGAAGGGAATGATTCCTTATGTTGGGTGTGTGTGGATGTCCTAGGAGTCAAGCTAGTTCTGGTGTAGGCATCCTTAGCTCTTCAGTGAGCCCACTAGCTTAGCAGACAGTGCTTCCATCTCCTGATAACCTGATAAACCCAACTTGTTGCCTTGGTTATGTGTGGTGGTATACTCTTGGTCTTATAAACCCAACTGTGTTGGCTTGACTGAGTCTTGACATATCTTTAGCTATGTGTGAGCCTGCTTAGTTCTTTATTCCTTGGGGAATCATGCCCAGCTCGGGGATGCCAGTGTTGCTGAAAAATTAAGGAGCACACTGACCTATGGTTGGGTGGAATGTTGTAGTGACATAGTTGGTTGCAAGACGAGCCTCCTCATATGATAAGTATTCTTGTCTATTTCAATCTGCAATTGTATTTGTTGTTTAATGAAGATGATGATCATGCTAAATGCTTTAATGTATGATTTTGCTTCCGCTATATGGTAATAATGTATGCATGTTTTGGTTCAAAGCATTTCAATCTTTATGTGTATGTTTATGGGGCTAGTTGCCTGGATTGATAGCAGCATCGATAGCGTCCTCTTCATCGATCGAAGGATCGGGGACATTACACACTAGAATAGAGATAGGTGAATGGTTTGGGCCAATGCTACATTACTTACATAAGAAGCATGAAAAAATACACTCTACGGTAGGTGGACAATTCGATCACAGCCATAAACAACAGAATATGAATAACGGTAATAACCTCCATCATTTGCGCAACAACCCATGGAAATAACCCCACGTGCTTTGGAATTTGATCATAAACCTTGATGACAGCGCGTACCATCTCATTGGTAAGAGTTCCTGCAACATCCTTGGACTGGGACTATCTAAATCACAACGAGTTACACCAATTTGCATCATCCATTTCTACAATTTTTAATGTAACAATCATTATCTGTTGGTCATTGCTTGAAAATTCATCATTCATAGTAAAAGCAGGAGTCGTATTAAAAGCTCGACCATAGGTATTCACAAAATTTCCACGAATATTTTCTAGAAATTCAAAATGGATCCTCCTTCTGGTTGTATCATCCACTCCTCTATGTGTTATAGCATTTCCAGTTCCAAACGCCACACTTTAAACTATGATAGAATCAATGTCGCTTAGCATAGATCCACCACCACTAGGTTACACCTGTGGTTGAACAAGTGTAGGAGGAGGAGCATGAAAGACAGGTTGGGGGCTTGAACTGGTGCCTTGGGTGCTGCACAAGGAGCTAGCCTTCCTCCTCCACTACGACGAGGAATGATTGTAAGGACAAATTGTGAAAGCCAATGTTGATAGTGTTTGAACAATTGTTCACCTTTAATAATAATATTCTCTTGCAAAACAAGCTGGTGTCCCTAAAATGTTATCTCTGGTAATGTTATGGCCATCAATCGACAACAAAACCACCAATCAATTGAGAGATGAGTTGATGAGGAGGAGGAGGATTATATAAGCTCTCATCTATCGAGAGAAAATAAATAATCTCGACCATGCAAACTTTACCCATGGCCAGATCAAGGGTGGCTCCACCCAACTCCGAATTGATTCAACAGATCCCGCAGTTCAATACTTGAATGTTATTTTATGGGTGGTCATTCAATCATCAATTAATAAAAGAGGAAATAACCCAGCAAATATTTCTAGTTCTATTCCCAGGATAAACCACCGCCTTTGAAGAGATATGCATGCCTGAAGAGGCTACACAATATCCGTGCTCGGCATCGAATCCCAACTCAATCAGAATTTTGATCTCTCGCAATAATATTTAGGTTAAGGCGGACAGAGCTAATGGGATTTGGTATTGCAATTGTCGATGGAAAAATATCACCCTCGGAACCTCCCATAAAATATGTAAGATCATAGGATCTTTTATCTTAGAGTCTAAGTTCTCATGCAACACGATAGGAGTGAATATCCTATAGCCTGACGAAATGATTTATCAAATGATATATCCCATTCTCGGTTGTCTGTTTTCTGTATCGTTTAATTCAATACCCAACGACAGTAATATCAAAACTCTGACTATACCCGTGAAATCATGATCACAACATGCGCTCAGACAAGAGTTCTTTCAGTCAAGTGTTGGATCACGATGCATTTTTTTGGATTGGAGTCCCAAATATCTTGCAGGATCAACAGTTGAAATTGCCACAAGGGATCTGTCTGGCTGGTGGGCATCGCGCGTTCTACGTGCATTATTTCATGTTTTGTTTTGTTGATTCTTTTTTGTTATTCCTACAAAGATTAGAATAATAACAGTTTTGATTTAAGCTAAAAGTTTTTAGTGTTTGTTTGTTGTTGTTTTTTTAAGTTTTGCATGCCTAAATGGTTTTAAAACTTATTTTGACTTATTCCTAGATTGCAAAACTAAATGTTTTTTTTTTAATTTATTTCATTCCTAAAAAAACTATACAATTTATTTAATTGATACAATTGGAAATTTTTTTAGCAAATGGAGATCTAAAGATAGAAATTTGAGCATTTTTACATTGTCATTGTTCCTGAAAACAATTTAAACATTCTACCTTCTGATTTTAGATTGCGCACACTTATTCGAAGCTAAAATTAAAACTAAAAACTAAACATGTTTATTCCTTTATGTTGAATTATTGTAACTTCAAAGAATATTCTAAATGTATTTTATTGGTCCCCGATGTTCCTATCGGGAGAATCATTTGTATTTCTTAGTACCCCGATGTTCCTATCAGGAGAATTACTAAGAGTCATGAGGAAGTCCCCTTCTGTTTTAAGTTGGGTCATTAGTACCCTCCAGAATATATTATTATATTAAGTTAGCCCAGTTATGTCTACTCGATCCTACATAGATGAGTTAAGTTTACTCGAACCTACATAACTGGGTTAAATTTCAAGTGAACAAAAGAATATAAATAGAGTGAGGCGCCTCTCATTTGAGACACACACACTCACTTGTGTAGAGCATAAGAGACAGAGATAAAGAGCTGTAGCTGGAGAAGGAGGAGGATCAGTTTTGGGTTCTACCTTTTATCTTTTGGGGAATCTATATTGAGGAAGCTTTTGTTGGGTTTTTCCCAGTAGTTTTTCCCCAAGATAAATCTGTGTTGTTCTTGTGATACTGTTTCTTTCAGTGATCATGTCTATATGCTTTTATGAAATTAAAATTAAATGCTAATAATCTAGCTTAGCATATGGAATTCTAACATGGTATCAGAACTAACATGAATAGGACAACTTTCACAAGAGAAAAACCCCTCTCTCTCCCCGACAAGAAATTAGGGTTTCAGGAAAAATGTTGAGTTTTGGAAAACTGCTTGCATGGAATGTTGTGCCCTCCCAGAGTGCATCTTTTGAGCCAGTGGTCGAAGCTTTTGGAGGAGTAGATCTCCAGGAAATTCAAACCCTAGTTTGACATCTGCACTAGAAAACTGTTGGAAGCTGCTTTGTTGAATCTCGCAAGTCATATTTGAAAGGTGAAGACTTGAGATATCCAGAAACCAAGCACACCAGTCAACTCACCTCAGTCAAGCGCATCTCCTAGTAAGTTCAGTTTCTCATTCCGCGGAATTTCAATTTTTTGTGACTTTCTGACAAGATGGCCACAAGCACTAAGCTTGGGCACAAAATGGAAGGCATAGATAATTTTCAAGCATGGACATACAAGATTGGCCTCATTCTCCAAGAGAATGATATTGATAAGTATATCAAAGATGAAGTTGCAGAACCTAAAGAAGTTGAAGCTAAGGAAAAGCACAAGAAGGATATCATTAGGACACAAAGGATTATTGCTGACGCTATCAAGGATCACTTGATCCTTCAAGTGTCATCCAAGAAGACTCCGAAAGAAATGTATGATTCCTGATCAAGAATGTATGAAGGAAGAAACATCAACAGAAAGATGAATCTAAGAGCTCAACTGAAGAGCACCAAGATGAGTCATGGAGAATCCATCCAGGACTACTTCACAAGGGTCTCCCAGTTCAAGGAACAACTAGAATCCATTGGAGACAAACTTGATGAAGATGAGTTGGTTATGGCTGCCCTCAATGGTCTCACTAGACACTGGTAGTCATTCATCCAGATGATGTGTGCCAGGAAGGAAAGCTTGAAGTTTGATGTTGTATGGGAAGATTGTATTCAAGAGGAGAATGGAGTGGAAAATAGAGAAGCTCTACTGAAGGAAGATGATCAAGCCCTAGCCACTCATACCAAAATAATAAGAAGTCAACCTAACTTCAAGAATATAAACCACAAGGAGTGTCAACCTCCCAGAAAAATACAAAGAACAAGAGAAAGTCCTCCAAGTAAGGACTACTCCGGCTTTCAATGTTTTCATTGTGATAAGATAGGACACATTGCCAGAAATTGTCCTATGAAGAGACAAGAATATAAGAAGAGGATCAACAACAACAAAAGATATCATGCTCATCTAGCTGAAGATGAGGATGAAGAAGAAGAAGAGGAAGGACCTCCAAGAAAGAAAGCAAGAGAAGAGGATGCAGAACAGTATGTATTATTCTCTACACTCTCTGGATCTATAACACCTCGAGAGGACACTTGGCTTATTGATAGTGGTTCTTCAAAGCACATGACGGGACAAAAGAAAAACCTATCAAGACTTGAAGAAAAGAACTCTCCCCAGAAAGTATCTCTAGGAGATGACTATCAATATCCGATCAAAGGAATTGGGGAAGCAAGCTACAATCGTGATTCAGGAAATCCCCTGAAGATGAAAGAAGTATTGTATGTACTTGGTCTAAAGAAGAATCTACTTTCTATCTCAACTTTAGATAATAAAGGATTCAGAGTTTCATTTATAGATGGCCAAGTACTCATGTGGCCCAAAGGAAAGAAAATTGAAGATGCAGTTGTTATCGGTGAAGAAGAAGGAGGCCTATATAAACTCAAGGGACATATGGCATAGAAGGATTACCCACATCAATTACAAGGCACTAACTCATGTGAACAAATTAGTGATGGGACTACCAAACTTGAAGATCAAACATGAAGGCATTTCCAAGGGATGTGCGAAAGGGAAGAACATCAAGAATCCATTTCTGAAGAGTGAAACAAAAACAAAAGGTACGTTGGAATTGATTCATTCAAATGTGTGTGGTCCAATGTCCTCCACATCTTTAAGTGGCTTTGAATATTATATTACATTTATTGATGACTATTCAAGAAATACTTGGATATAATTCTTGAAAGAAAATAGTGAAGTGTTTGAGACATTCAAGGAATTCAAATCCTTGATAGAGAATCTTTTAGACAAGAGAATCGAGACACTCCGATCAGATAATGGCGGAGAGTGTACTTCAAAAGAGTTTGAAGCATTCTGTAAAGATGTCGGAATCAAGAGGGAACTAACCACTCCCAACAATCCTCAACAGAATGGTGTTGTGGAAAGAAAGAACAAAACCATCATGGAGGCAATGAAGACAATGATATATGATCAAGATCTTCCAATGCATCTAAGGGAAGAAGCAGCAAGAACTATTGTCTACGTACATAATAGAATATCTCACAATTCAGTTGGATTCAAGACTCCAGAAGAGATGTTCACGGGAAAGAATCCCGAGGTAAGTCACCTCAAAATATTTGGTTGTCCAGTATATATTCATATACAGAAAGAGAAAAGAACCAAGTTTGACCCTTCCAGAAAGAAGATATTTGTTGGATACTGTGAAGTATCCAAGGCATTCATAATTTACATTCCTGGATTCCATCACATGGAAATCAATAGATATCTAACATTCGATGAAGAAGAAGCTCTCAAGAGATCTAGAAAATGCCAACACGAAGATGTGTATGAGGTAGATGCACCACCCAGAAATGTAGAGACTACATTCCTCCCTGAAGATGAAGCTCCTGAAGAACATGATATGACAGAACCACAAGAACCTCCTACGATGGATATATCATGAAAGATAAATCGTGCTTGGGCAAGAGAATTTATACAAGAAGCAAAAATATATGGAGCTCCTGAAGGTTCCACAAGGGTAAGTAAGAAGCCCAAGAAATTTTCCAACTTTGTAGCTTTGATGTGTGATCTTGTAGATCAAGAACCTGCAAACTATGAAGAAGATGTACAGAAGAAAGAATGGGTAGAAGCAATGACTGAAGAATATCAGAATGATGTGTGGGATATAGTTCCCAAACCAGAAGGAAAGAGTGTAGTATCCTCCAAATGGATCTACAAGATAAAGCATACAGCTTACGGAATTATAGAGAAGTAAAAGGCTAGATTTGTGGCTAGAGGTTTCTCTCAGAAATAGGGAATTTATTACGAAGAAACATTTGCACCAGTAGCAAGGTATTCTTCGATTAGTTCCATAATGGCACTTGCATCCATGATGAAGTGGGACTTACACCAAATGGATGCAAAAACAACCTTCCTAAATGGTGTGATTGAAGAAGAAGTATACATAGAACAACCACAAGGATTTGAAGTTGAAGACAGACGGACTCACATATGCAAATTGAAGAAGGTCATGTATGGCTTGAAGCAATCTCCTAGAGCTTGGTATGGAAGGATAGATAGTTTCCTAACGAGCATGGGCTTTCCCAAGAGTAAATTCGATCCTAACCTTTACTTGAAGGTTATAGAAGATGAACCTGTCATACTATTACTGTATGTGGGTGATCTATTTCTGACAGGGAATGAGAAACAAATTGTAGAATGCAAGAAGAAGCTCGCTGAAGAATCTGAGATGAAAGACCTTGGTCTAGTGCATTATTTCCTAGGTCTGGAAGTATTTAAGAAATCAGAAGGAATCTTTCTCAATCAGGGAAAGTATGTAGTGGAAGTTTTGAAAAGATTTGATATGTTGGAATGTAAAGCCATGGCCACACCCATGGATTCCAACCTGAAGTTGTTAGCTGATGACTCGTCAAAGTTAGTGTATGTGACTCAATACAAACAGATTATTGGGTCATTGATGTATCTAACAAATACCATACTAGACATTTGTTTTGCTGTGAACACCTTGAGTCAGTATCTAGTTCAACCTAGATGTGTTCACCTGATAATTGCAAAACATGTGATGAGATATCTGAAAGGGACTATAGACTTTGGTCTATACTATGATAGAAATTATGATTACAGATTGTATGGCTAAACAGATGCAGATTGGGCTGGAAGTGTCTTAGACAGGAAAATCACATCAGGTGGATGCTTTTGACTGGGGTCTGCTATGATTTCATGGTTTAGCAAGAAACAGTCCAGTATTGCTCTTAGCACAACAGAAGCAGAATACATAGAAACTTGCTCTGCTAGTTGTGAATTCATATGGCTTCAGAAGCTAATGTCAAGTCTCTTTGACCTAGAGATGGATACTACTGAGATTCTATGTGATAACCAAGTTGTATAAATATATCGGAGAACCCGGTGTTCCTTGATGGATCGAAGCACATATAAATCTGGTATTTCTACATACGAGATATGATACAGAAGGGATCCATAAAGCTCCAGTATGTGAGTACTTATGAGAAATTTGTTGATGTGTTGACGAAGCCTCTGTCTCGGGTAAAGTTTGAACACTTTTAAGAAAATCTTGGTGTTGTTCAAAAAGACCTTCCTCGAAAAGGGGAGCAATGATGTTGTAATGGGATTGTATCATCCTGGGACACTTGTCCTAAAGTGATCTGGTGACTTCTGTCCTCGAGAATGAAGAGGGGTTGTATCATCCCTAAACTTCGATTCAGAACTGATCCGGTGACTTCGGTCCTCGAGAATGTGGTGGGATTGTATCATCCTTGAACTTTTTTTCAGGACGGATCCGATGACTTCGGTACTCGATAATGTGGTAGGATTGTATCATCCTTGAACTTTTATTCAGAACGGATCCGGTGACTTCGATACTTGAGAATGTGGTAGGATTGTATCATCCTTGAACTTTTGTTCAAAACTGATCCAGTGACTTCGGTACTCGAGAATGTGGTAGGATTGTATCATCCTTGAACTTTTGTTCAAAACTGATCCGGTGACTTTAGTACTCGAGAATGTGGTAGGATTGTATCATCCTTGAAATTTTGTTCAAAACGGATCCAGTGACTTCCATCCTCGAGGATGTGGTAGGATTGCATAATCCCTAGACTTTAAGTCCAAAAGTGATACGAAGACTTTCGTCTTCATATTGTGGTTTGCAGGTAGTTATTGATGATGATGATGTTACTAATCGAAAGATCAGAGTGTGATGATGATGATTTTACTGATCAAAAGATCAAAGTGTGATGATGATGATGTTACTGATCAAAAGATCAAAATGTGATGATGATGATGTTGTTGATCGAAAGAGAAAAGTATGATGATGATGATGATTGTTGATCGAAGGATCAGAATGTGATGATGATGATGTTGCTGATTGAAAGTTTAGAATGTGATGACGATGATGTTGTTGATCGAAATTTTGGAGTATGATGATGATGATGATGGTGTTGATCGAAAGTTCAGATGATGATGTTGCTGATTGAAATGATGTTGTCGATCAAGCGGTCAAAGTGTTGATGCTACATAATTTTGAAGACGAAGACTATATGTTGAAGATGATGAAAAGATTCCAATGATTTATAGATGTATCACCCTAATGATGTTGATGATGCCCTCTCTCTCCTACAACTTTTGTTGTTGTAGAATACCCTTCTCGTTAAGGGGGAGTGTTGAATTATTGTAACTTCGAAGAATATTCTAAATGTATTTTATTGGTCCTCGATGTTCTTATCGGGAGAATCATTTGTATTTCTTTGTACCCCGATGTTCTTGTCAGGAGAATTACTAAGAGTCGTGAGGAAGTCCCCTCTGTTGTAACTCGGTTCATTGGTACCCTCTAGAATATATTATTATATTAAGTTAGCCCAGTTATGTCTACTCAAGCCTAAATAACAGAGTTAAGTTTACTCAAGCCTACATAACTGGGTTAAATGTCAAGTGAACAAAAGAATATAAGTAGAGGTAGGCGCCTCTCATTTGAGACACACACACTCACTTGTGTAGCACATATGAGAGAGAGAGAGAGAAAGAGTTGTAGCTGGAGAAGGAGGAGGATCAGTTTTGGGTTTTACCTTTTATCTTTTGGGGCATCTATATTGAGGAATCTTTTGCTGGGTTTTTTCCATTAGGGTTTTCCCAGGATAAATCTGTGTTGTTCTTGTGATACTGTTTCTTTTAGTGATCTTGTCTATATGCTTTTATGAAATTGAAATTAAATGTTGATAATCTAGCTTAGCATATGGAATTCTAACACTTTATTATGGAGAACCTCCTGCAATAAACAATAAGAATGCACGATATAATAGAAATTATGGATCACAGAAGAGATTTTATTAATCGCAGGCCACTTCGAGGGGGAAACCTCCTTTGAGCAAGCTCAATACAAAATAACTCTTCGATGCTTTCATTAGCCTCAACACATACTTATATACTAAGTCTAATCTAAAAAAATATTACCCCCCATGAATGTGGGATAATGCAACATAATAACTAGACAAGTTAACAATTATTACTTACTCCCCATGAATGTGGGATAATACAACATACTGATGGGACGACTTACAAAGCATATGCGTCCGATAAAATATACTAACAAAATAAAAAGGAGGGTTGACACGGGTTCTTAACATCCACTCCCTCTTAAAAAAAAGATTCGTCCTCAAAGCTTTAGATGTGGAAACTATTGCTGAATCTGAAGGAGCAGTTCCCATGTAGCATCCTTTGATTGCATGTTGTGCCACTAAATTAAGACCTCTGTGATGGACCGAGAGTGAAGCTGACAAGTGTGCTTATATAGGATGGCCTCCGGATCTAAAATGATGGATCCTTCATTATCCCATTCTGGTAAAACAATTTGTTCTCTAATGTCGGTGCCAATCACTTGATGAATGCGAGAAGAAGGAGGAAGTGCCAATTTATAAGCAACAGACCCTATGGACTAGAGATATTTGGAGCAAGTGTTTGATTCCCTTTGAGTTTCAAGGAGGATTGCTTGTAAGGCTGCAGATGAAGAAAAACCATGTCACCAACTTGAAAAGTGCGCTCAGAACAGTGATGATCGGCTTGGTGTTTCATGCGGGGTCTAGACATGTGAAGATTGTCCTGCATAATGTGAAGAATCTAATGTCGGTTTTGAAGAACCATGTCAACTGCCTGAACTAGTGAACTGTTGGGGGTGTATGGAAGGAGTACTGGAGGTGTGTGACCATAAATTGCTTCATATGGAGTCATTTGAGATGCAGTATGGTAGGAAGTATTGTACCACCATTCAGCGAGAGGGAGCCACTTTTCCCATAGATGTTGATCTTTAGAGGTGAAACAATGAAGATAAGTTTCCCAATAGTTGTTGATGACTTCATTCGAACCATCTATTGGTGGGTGATAAACTAAACTCATATTCAGTTTGGTGTCAGTAAGGAGAAAACCAGTTGTGAAAGTTGTGTTGCGGTCTGAGACAATGGAAGAAGGGATTCCATGAAGAAGGAATATCTTGTCCATGAAAATTTGTGCGACTGAGGAGGTGGTATATGGAGGGATGAGAGCACAAAAATGATGATATTTGGAGAGTCGATCAACCATAACCAAGATTACGGTCTTCCCTCCATATTTAGGGATCCCTTGAATGAAATCCATCGAAATATATGTCCAAATCCTTGTAGGGGCGGGCAAAGGTTCAAGCAATCCGGAAAGGAGTGTAGTTTCACCTTGGTGGCGCTAACAAGGAGCACATTCGGAAACCATCTGTTGAATTTCTCGTTGCATTCCCTTCCAAAAGAAGTGACATCATTCCCTCTCATATGTTTTCATGAACTTAGAGTGCCCTATCAATGGAGAAGCATGGAGTTCATAAAATACTGCCTGTTTAATATATGTGCTCTGGGGAAGCACCAGACGACCCTTGTATCTTAGAGAAGAGCCATCCCAAGAGAAATGCGGCACCACATTAGGGTTACTAGCCAATGGTTGGATGATTTCAGATAATGAGGAGTCATTGACATAGCCTTGCTGAAAAAAGTGTAACCAAGTCGGAATAGGCATAGAAATAGCTGAAAGAGAGACAGGGGCATCAAGTGTGTGGGAAAGAGTATCCACCACAAGATTGTCCTTAGCCTTCTTGTAATTGATCTCAAAGTCATAACCCCTGATTTTTCTAACCCATTTTTGTTTTGTTGGTGATGAGACCCGTTGTTCCAGGAAATATTTCAGACTCTAGTGATTAGTCTTGATGTAGCAAGGATTCCCTAAGAGGTATGGCCACCACTTTTGTACTGCATGCAAAATAGTCATCATTTCCTTCTCATATGTGGAGGTGGATAAATTCTTTCCAGGAAGGGATTTACCGATGAATGCCATGGAATTTTCATCTTGAAAGAGGACAACACCAAGTCCATTGTCGCAAGCATCACTCTCAAGAGTGAAGGGCTTGGAAAAATTAGGCATTTGAAGGGTGGATCGGAATGAAAGATCCAAGGGAGTATTTGAGACTGCTGAAGGTTGCATCTGAATGAAATGGAGCTGAGTGATGACACCATGTGAATTATTCTTAAGGATCGTTTCCATGCAATGTGAACTGATGATGCTGAGAGACCCTGGTTGTAAGCCATTGAATGTGTGGTTTTTCCCATTGACTAAAAAATGTATCCACGGTTCAGCAAAATCCCATAAGATGGGTCCAAGTGTGTGTAGCCATTGAGTGCCTGAAACCACAGAACAACCTCCTACGGGTATGGAAAACATGTTAGAGCACAAGTTATACTATCCAATAGATATACACACACTGCGACACTTTCCTTTGCAAGGTAAGGTGCTCCCATTGGCAATCATGACTTTAAAGCTAGAGCAAGGATGGACAAAACAATCAACTTGTTTAGCAATATGAGGGTCAATAGGTGGCTACGGAATGTTGACTGATCGTCTACTGGATCCTGAGCAGTGTCACAAATTTCAAGTGTAGATAAAGAAGCCACATCCAATAAATAGGGCTTGTGTTCAATACATTGATGTCCCTGGGTAAATTTATCATCACAATTACAACAAAGTCCTTTTTCCCTATGTGCCTGCATCTCGGCTTCAGACAAATTATCGACAGGATTGGTTTAGGAGTCAGAGGGATTGGATGTCTTTGGGGAACCATATTTCTGAATGGAACAAAAGTGAATTTGGGGCATTGCTGAGCCCTAATCTTGTCCTCCGCCAACTTAGCCAACCCTAGGATTTCCATCATTGTGTTGGGACAGAACATTGTAACATTAGATCGAATTGTATCCTTAAGACCACTAATAAAACAACTCTTGTAGAATGCATCAGAAAATACTTCTATGTGCTTGACTAAGTACTCAAATTCTGTCTCATACTCTCTCACAGTGCCAGTCTAGCAAAGTTTGGTGAGTGCTCCTGTGAATCCATCAATACCACTAGGGCCAAATCGATGCAAAAGGAGTTGGCAAAAATCTGTCCATTGGGGCTCTTCATGATCCTTGATGTACCAACAGAACCATTGAAGGGCTTCATGTTCCAAATGAAATGATGCAAGTGGGACTTTGGTGACATCAAAAGTGTTATGCATATTAAAGTATTGTTCTACCTTGTGTATCCATCCACTTGGATCATCACCTCTGAAGCGAGGGAATTCAATCTTCGACCCACAAAAGTTGCTGGAAGCAGAGAACTCAGTGTCTACATAATACTTTGGCTATTGTTGATTCCTCGTGGTTGAATGCTGAAGATGGTGGTCGAGAAATATTTGATCCAGATCTTCGAGTTTGGTCTTGAAGGTGACAAGTTCTTCTTCCATTTGTCTATTTTCTCATGCGCAAGTGACAACCATAAGCAATATTTTTTATTTTTTTTTAATCGAAAATGGGTGGAAAAACAAAAACAGAGAGGGTTTTAGAAAAGGAAAAATTTGAGTTGGGAAAAACAAGAGTGTGTAAGTAGGTTGTGGACACTTTCTGAGGGACAAGGAAACAAAAAATATGAGTTTCAGAAGCGGGGTGAAAGAAGGAGATGGAATTTCGGGCTTTGGGAAGTGGAACTGGGATAGGGTCCTCAATGAATGAAATATGTAGAATGGAATGACAGGGGTTACAGTGAATTTTCAAGGGAAACAGAGCTAAATCAAGGAATATATGGATAAAAAATAAAAATTTATACCATTTTTTTTAAGAAGAAGAAATGATCTGTGGCGGTGCTTTATCAACTGGAATTGGAGTAAACGATCTATGACAATTCTGGAATTCTGCGCGTTATCAACTGTAAATAGATATGGACCCCAAGTATATTCGGCTCCCTAATGGTTCAAAGGTAGTCACTCAGCCACCAAGGTTGTCTCAGGCTTGAGTATTGGGGCAGTACCCCTCACTTCACGGCACAGGTAAAACTGCTAACCGCTTGGCAAAAAACGACAGCTCTTTGGTTTTTCTCATAGATGGGAATCTAGTCAATTTGGTGGGGGTCGTTGCCCTTTTCGCTTGGCAGGTCCTCTCAATGGCCAGCTACTTCGGGGTTCCTGTGGTACTCCTCATAATGAGTTTTAGGGTTATGCCCAAGTACTTCCCACAGTTAAGTGGATAGGGTTTATTCCCCGATCCGAATGAAAAATACCAGTGCAAGAAGAACAACTACTACAATAATCACAGTGCCAAAAAAAATGTTGCAGAAATTCCACCCAATTCCTAAAAACCCATAATTAGAGCTAGGGTTTTGAGACGAAAACTTTTAAAATGAGCATAACCCGATCTATATGGCTCAAAATCGCTATTATAGCCTGTTTCTGGAATGGGAACAACCACTTCGCATCTACCCACGATCTCGAAATAGAAATCTGGGCACCCAGTCAAAATATTTTCGCACTGCAATTTCCGCGGTCGTCACCGAAATTCTGAAAAATTGTTGATTTTAAATCCGCAATATCTCCACTTTTAGAACTCCAAATGAGATTATTGTTTTTTTGAAACTGCTTATTTTTGAAAGAGGAATTCAGATATGCAACTTTTTTTTCTTGAATCTACACAAAAAGTTTCAAAAATGGATGTGAAAGTCACCGCTCAATTTTGCCCCTTTTTTTTCAAAAAAAAAAATTCCCACTTGTGCCAAGGAAAGTGCTCTGATACCAGATGTGGAGAACCTCCTCCAATGAACAATAAGAATGCACGATATAACAGAAATTATGGATCACAGAAGATATTTTATTAATCGTAGGCCACTTCGAGGGGGCAACCTCCTTTGAGCAAGCTCAATACAAAATAACTCTTCGATGCTTTCATTAGTCTCAACACATACTTATATACTAAGTCTAATCTAAACAACTATTACCCCCCATGAATGTGGGATAATGCAACAAAATAACTAGACAACTTAACAACTATTACTTACTCCCCATGAATGTGGGATAATACAACATACTGATGGAATGACTTACAAAGCATATGCGTCCGATAAAATATACTAACAAAATAAAGAGGAGGGTTGACACAGGTTCTTAACATTTATCCTACCTACTTTATGCTAATTGGAAATTAAAAATTGTCTATGTGTAATTAAATTTCCAGTGTAACCATACATGCAACAAAAGTAAAAATATATTCACTCTTGATTTTGAAAATTGAAAATCAAAATATACAAGAATATGCAAAATTAGTTGTTGTAAGTGTCATTTAACAAAATAAAAACAAAAACATTGATCTAACCTGGTACTCGTTGGGAACCATCGTTTGATAAGGCTTTCATATGCTTGATTTCCATTCATATTCAGATCATTCGATATCTCTTCTTTGTCCTCCTCGATCTCCAGTTTGAATAGTTGTTCCCCATCAGATGTATAGGATTCTTCAAATACTGGTTCTTTGTTTACTTCTAGAGGAGTGATTAAGTCCTTGAGTGTTGTCAAGATATCCTTTGGGAAGAGGAGATCTCGGCTCTTGCTAGGATTTGAGTGAGTTGGTCCAAACTTATATTCATCGTAAAATCATTTTACTAGTAATCAACTTAAATGCTACAAATTAAAAAAATGTTACAAAATAGTACACAATAAGAGATAAACATGTACAAAATCAAAGACAAAATGGTACGAAATCAAAGCTAACGCATAATGAAAGCAATCCAAACTTACACTACAAAAATGTAAATACAAAATAATAAACTAGATAAAGGCACACTTGCATAAAAAACAAACTTGCATAAAAGGAATATTCTTGTAGAAAATGGAAGAACTCTTTGCATAAATTAAACACTCTTGCAAGAAAAGTAAATCACACTTTGCGCAAAAAAATTAAACATGCTTGTGAATAAGAAATTTATTTGCATGAAAATGAACAAAGTTTTGGGGTGACCCACCAAAGTGGATGCATCAAGTTGTTACTCCATCAAAATTCCATGTAGTGAAGTTGTCCTTGTCTCTTACCGTTTCCCCTCCCCCTTGTTGTGTAATATAAAAGAAACCTATCTATCTATCTAAACTCCAATCCCCTTTTAGCACCTCCTCGGCAATGACGCCAAAATGTTTGTAAAAAATATTTAAAAATTAATAACATACCCAACGATTTAAATTGTCAATTAGAGGAGAACATAAACTTGTGATGTACAAGAAAAATACATGCAAGATTAGAGTAAGACTATCATATTCTATTGTTGAATTTCGTTGAATCCAAATTTAAGAAATTACAAAATGGCATAAACTAAATTTAATTCAAGAAAGCATGAAGTTTGCATGAAAGTAAAATTAATTAAGAAAGCGTGAAAATGAGAAAACTAGTCTATGATAAGAAAATGTGAAAAGTGACAAGGGACAAATGACAATTGAAAAAAAATAATAAGTGACAAACACATGTGAGCTAACATAAAATCTATCTTAATCAACTCATAAGAAAAAGACTGAAACAAATCAAGAAATTTGAATTACATCACCATCTACAATGTACATTACATATGAATAAACTCATGACAAGCCAATTGAAATTATGGCTAACTCTCATAAAGAATTTACATAACTCTTTTTAAAAAGAAACCACTTCCATGTCTTGCTTCGTATTCCTCACTCAAAAGACTAACATAAGACTACTCCTTAGTAACTACTCACCTTTTATTAGCTTCCTATTACCAAATGAAGAGAGAGAACTCTTATTTATACATGAGTTGCTTTGAAAAGAGGATAAACAACTAATAAATGTAGATCCACTTTTCTCTCAAATAGGTACAGCCAATTATCCCTTTAAATCCTCACAAATCCTCTCATTATATTCCTCTTTGGAATAATTATCTCCAAATCTTGAATATCCACAACTTTGAGATATATATAAAAATATGTCAATTTTCTAATATTTAATCACAAATTTTCTGAAAATACCTAAAAATAAATAAATTGGAAAATAACAAGGTAAACCCATATTTAATCATGAAAATGGTATAAAGAATGGTGAATGGATTGATAAATTAAGATGAATGTGAAGAATAGTGAAACAAAATAGGATGAAAATGTGACATATAGATGACCCAACAATGTTTATCTATTCCAAGCAATCCTCCCAAGGCTGGTTGGCAATAGTGTTTTTAGTAGGTCGGTTTAAACAATACTGTCTTGTACTTATTTTGTTCCATAAAATTTGCAAGTTTTTTGCATATTTAGTATGCTCTTATGTGCATATTGAAGAAAGTGAAAGCTCTTTCCAACCACTCAATGGTGGTGATGCAAAAAAAAGTGATATGTAGTTACTAGAATTGATTGTATTCCATTGACTCTACACAGTCAACTATGTTGTGTCATCTGGTCTTCATGTGAAATAGTATAGAATTTAGTCTTCCAGGTTTTGAATTATAAAATTTGATACTACAGTGGAGTCAGGTGTACAGTTTTCCATAGCTTGAAATTATGATTTCTACATGCCCTGCTTGTGGACAAAATTTGTAGAGGAAACATGTATCTTTTCCTCTTCAGACATGCGCAAAATGTTTTGATACCATTTGTAGCTTTGGTGTTTGTTTCAAATGGATGCCTTTCATTGGAAGTTTTCCATGACCATTTTCGATTAGGATTAGTGAACTTGCTTCTGAGACTCTCTTTTTTTCGTCTTTTGCAGAAGTCGGGTGGAAAACACAAGGCTTCTGCCTCTGCTAGTGTTTGCTTAGCCTGATGTGGCCTCATACCTAGAGTCCAATGGTCCCATGAACAGTTAAGCATTTTACTTTCTGTCCTTTTTTTCTTTTTATATGAATCAAAAAACCTTATAGTTTGGATTTTCATACCAAATGGGTTATCTAGATACATTTTCCTGTTTTTTATGCCATTGAATCATAATGTATGTGTGTATATCTAATTATATATCCATGGAAAGGTGGCCTAGAAATGGTTGTTATTGTTACTTCTCTTATTGTAACAATACATTGAAACTAGAAACTAGTTGCCAACTCCATTTGAAATTTCCCAAAACGCTAGTCTCTAGACTCCATCTCAATAGATAAAGATTCAACACACATTTCATATGGAGATACTTGAAAATAATACTTTCCAAAATTTCAAAAGAAACATAACAATATTTTTGTTTAATAGAGAGATAAGGTTTGAAGATCAATGAAAAATCATCTAACACAGAGACCTCATAAATGAAAACTTAGAAATATTAGTTTCGTTCTATTCATCTCACACTAGGAACTACAACCCCATGTTCAAACAATTGAACTAAAGATAGTTTTACAATTGCTCTCATACCCAAGAAGGACAAGCCTCAGACTTATGCTGACTTTTGACCAATTTCTCTCTGCAATCTACTGTATAAACTTATTTCCAAAGTCATTGCGGTCAGATTAAAGCCCTTCCTGGACTCCGGTATATCACAGGAACAATATGGGTTCCTCAAAAATCGCCAGATTGTTGATCCTATTGGCATTGTTCAAGAATCTCTACACTCTATCAAATCCAAAAATCTCTGTGCTTTTATCCTCAAGCTGGACCTCATAAAGGCTTTTGACAGGGTTAACTGGACCTTTATTCGCCTTATCCTTATTCAGATTGGTGCACCACTTCTAATAGTAAACTGGATTATGGGTTGTATATCCTCTGCTACCTTTGTTGTACTTGTCAACGGATTGCCCACAAATTTTTTTCCTGCCTCTCGAGGCATTCGTCAAGGATGTCCTCTTTCCCCCTTGTTATTCATCCTAGTCATTGAAGGCCTCAGTCTGTTAATTGCTAATGCTCGTCGGCAAGGTCTTATCCGTGGTGTCAAAATTACCTCTTCTCTCACCCTGACGCACCTTCTCTTTGTTGACGATGTTATCCTCTTGGGTATGGGTACACTTCAAGAATGGGCAGCCTTTGAAGTGATTCTTGATACCTTTTGCAAAGCATCTGGCATGTCCATTAGTTTGGATAAATCTATCCTTCTCCATAACTGCATACCCGCACCTGAACTCTTTAATCTCTCCTGTGTTGTCCCCTTTAAATTGCTTCCTCTCTCTGGGGGTTTCAAGTATCTTGGCTTTTACATCAAACCCTTGGGGTACAGGGTCAAGGATTGGCTTTGGCTTGTACAGAAATTTGAAAAGAAAATCAGTTTGTGGACCCACAAGCTACTCTCTTTGGGAGGCAGGTTGGTGCTTGTACAATCTGTTCTCTCTAGCATCCCTGTTTACTGGATGGGTTTAGATCCTTTGCCAGTTTCCATATTACATAAACTCAGAAGCATTACTTTTTCTTTCCTTTGGGGATCTTCAGAGCATTCACATAAATACCATCTTGCCAGCTGGATGGATTTATCTTGGCCAAAGAATTTTAATGGATGGGGAATCAAGAATTTTCTTTGGTTCAGCATTGCTCTCCGACTTAAGACCTTTTGGAGAGTCCTCTTCAAAGATAGTCTCTGGCATAGAGTTCTTATTTCAAAGTATTTGAGGCAGTCCATTGTCATCTCTTGGCTCCGTATGAAAAAGTTCAATACTAGGGGTGTTTCAGCTATCTGGAGGGGGTTTATACAAACCCTGCCTTGGATGGGTTCCCACCTTTCTTGGCAAGTTGGGGATGGTAATGATATCCTGCTTGGTATTGACCCTGTGATGGGCAACCCTGCTTCCTTACCCTTCCCTGTTGAACTGCGAACTTATTTGGAGGACCTGGGAATTTCCACACTTGCTCAGGCTCATAATTCATTATTAGATGCTCATCACTACTGGTATACTGCTAAAGATTTATATCTGGAAGGGGAGTGGAAAAATGTTTGGAACTCTTTTATCAGATGCCTGAATCTGAACGGCATTAGATTATCATCTAAACCGGACTCGCTGATTTGGGAATATAATAAACAAAATGGGGTGATCACTGCTGAGAAAATGTATGACTGTATTGTAAAAACACATCTACAGGATCCGGGCTATCGACAGTACACTCTCCTTTGGTCGTGCTCCCTTCCGAGGAAGATTGGATGTTTTACTTGGCTGGTTTTAAATAATAAAATACTCACCTGGGACAATTTACAAAAGAAGGGGAAGATTGGGTCGGGCATATGTTCAATGTGTTTTGCAAATATGGAGACTGTCAGCCACATTTTCATCAGCTGTCCAACATGGAAATGTATTTGGGGGGCTGTTTGTGAACAATTGCAGCTTCGTACACCTCCTGCTGCTGAATCCATATCAGATTTTTTTGATGATTGGGCTGCCACCTACCATCACAACTCAGCACGTTATTACCTCCCACATTTTGCTATTTGGTCTGTTTGGAAAGCCCGTAACAGAGCTGTATTTGATGGTTTCAAGGTTAATATTTTAAGTGTACTGCACTAGATTCTATACGCTGCTCAATTATCCTCCTCACGGCCTAACTCTATGGGAAGAAAAATAAAATCTACCAGACAGATTGGGCCTAAACCACCTATGATCTATCCTTGTGGCTTCTTCGATGGTGCATCAACATCATCAGCAGCGGGTATTGGCTATTGTGTGCATATCAATGAGAATCACCGTTTAGAATTTGCTCTGGGGATTGGACATGGATCCAATACAAAAGCTGAACTCCTTGGACTTTGGGCAACTCTGCACTCATCCCAAGAATGGGAATACCATTAGCCCGCATTTATGGTGACTCACAGGTCATTATCCACTGGGCTACAGGTATATCTGCTCTCTCCCCACCAGAGCTCTATCACTGGTGCAGGGAGACTCAAAAGCTTCTCAAGAGCTTCTATGATCTCTCCATCATTCATATCTATCGGGAGTACAATGGGGCTGCAGACCATCTTTCAAAACTAGCACTCTCATACTCTCCAGGTTCTGGCTATTTTTTTGAATACTTTGATGACCTTTTGGTCACTGAGGACTCATTCAGGCTCCTTTGAGTGAGTCTTGGGGATATCTCCCCTACTTTAGAGACATGTGCTGTTCGTGGATAGAGTGCTCCTTTTGGACCGCAGCTCTGGTCCCATGTTTCCCGATTGGTAGGAATGATGATGTATGATCATTAACATGATGAGGCAGATTTCTGATGGGATCACTTTTATTTTGTATTCCATTCCCCCCAGACACATTCTGGTCACGATTCTATGACATTTGCGATGTATTATTTGATGATGTTTTATGTTTTATATGCTGATGTATTCCCCCTTGGGGTGGCTGTCACCAAAGCCCTTTGATTCTTAATAAAGAATATCAAGGACTGATTTTTTCTTCTGAAAAAAAAAAGATAGTTTTACATGTGGGCGCTTGGAGACTAGAGTTAATATTTGAAATTTGGTTTGAGGTTGGCTTCTATTCGTTTTTGGCCAGGGGCCTTGTTTTTGAAGTTCGGTGTGCATATTTCAAGTCTTCAACAAATGCTTGCTTAAAGTTGAGAGGGGATCCTTCTTTTTAGCATATTTGGAAGAAGGTTTTTATCTACGGCCCAATTGGCTCCGTCCTGGGTTGTTACAATGCCTTGTCATTTGTTTCTTGAATGTTTAACATTATATGAAAAACATCCTTGCATACAGTATATTCTTCTATGTTACTAGTTCGTTCTTAGTGTTGTACATGTGAAATTTCCAATATATTGCTATGTACTACATGTCATCTCCTTCTGTGTTAGGCTTCTCTTTGAACCCTTTTTCTTGGTAATGGTCTTTATGAAGCATTAAAGTAAGCAACTTGTTCAAAATACATTAAACATTGTTTCAAAATACCTCTTTGTATCTTTCCTATCATTGATTTGAAGCATTCAATGGTCCCCATTTCTGTAGACTAGCATATTTAAATGGTCCTCAATCACGTAGCCAAATAAATGGGAAAAAAAGCCAGCTTATTAGTATCTGACCAAAATAAAGGTGACATGTGAAGAACATATAAGCCCTTTTGGAAGGCCATGCCCCACCTTCCTTTTACTAGTATAAATGTAGAAGATAAGACAACCATTGAAATGAAACAAAGGGATGGGATGTGCAGGTCAAGAAGATATGCAATCATTAACTCACATTGTCTAAAACATATTTTAGAGATCATAGTATTTGGTGTTATTTTATGTGCTCCTTTGTTTGCTTAAGGGATCCCTGTTTGTTTGATTTGGGCTTCGTACATAGGCAATCCCTTACTATATTAAAGCGAAATAATCAAATATGATGCTTTCTTTCTATGGTTCATTTGATTTAGTGATGTGGTTTTCTGATGTGATGGGCGTCAATACTATTATTGGTTCACCCTCTTGGTCCAGGTTGTTCATGGAACATGTATCTTCCCCATGGCATACAATACTCATTTTATTACCATTGTTCCATTCCCCATGAAGTTGCAGAACATCCTTGAAGTGCATATCAGTTGCAAGCTTCACAACCTTAAGCTACATATCAGACCTGTGTTTACATGAGTTTGCACTAGTCTAATTTGATAAATTCAATGAGTATATTGGTCTGGTCATAGTGACATGTAATTAAGGTCTCCATCAATCAATCCCCATTAAGTTGCACCATATGCCCCTTATATTGCCAGTGGTTTGGTTCCCATGAAGTTGCACCCCAGACTAAAACTTGGTTAAGGTTTTTTGCAAATGTAAAGTCTACTTGGCAGTAAGAACGTGTACCCTTGTATATGGTGTTTATTGTGGTGTCTGTTCTTGTTAACTTATCGATATATGGTGGAAATATTAAATAGCTCAGTATACTGATATTTGAAGGAGCCATTTCGGAAAATATTTTGTATTAGCAGTACATTGATATGGTTTACCTCCATTTGTTAAAGAACATATCAATGTTTTTCCCTTTCAAGATGGAATTGCAAACTTGCGGGCATATCAACCTGATGACATCGGCAAGCTGCTACAACTTTTATTCCATGAACACACATATATTATGTTCTTTCTCTTGGAACCCAAAAAAAAATGTCTTTGTTGCATTCATTTACAAACCTCTATTTTTATCATGTTCCTACATAACACTTTTCCCCGTCCTCAATCAAGAAACTGTGATATATACTCTTGTAACTAGACCTCAATATTGTTCTCGTTCTTCTTACAATATTCACTTTTGAGACAATTCAACTTTCCTTCACTGTACTTTGGTTTCTAGATAATAGGTAAGCATTAAAGACATTTGCACATGTATTTATTTTTTCTTATTTTACCATGTTCTTGTTCATGCACGCTGCATATGATAAAAAAAAATGCACTTGCTTTTGTTCATCACAGTCAATGTATTCACAAGACTCCTCATTTTACAATGTGCAGAGACAGGTGCTCATGGTGGAATGCCGACGCTAACCACAAACAACAACCACTCCTACTCATGAGTGCAATGCTCCTCTCATTCAATCAAATAAAATTATGGCTTGCTCGAACATATCCGAAAAGCAAGCACATTATACAGGTAGGTGGGTTTTCTATATTTTTCAAATGCTCTAGGTGATTTCTCTGGTGTAACTGGGTCTTCCCCCACTCTAGGTGCGGCCGTGGCATACAGAACTACTGTAGAGTATAGTTACTATACGAGTTTGCATGGGTTAGTGGTAAGTTCCTCCATAATCTTAGTCTAGGGTTTCGGCAGGTCTAAGCGTCCCCATCGAGCGCGAGCTAATCTGTACCCATTGAGGGCTAATCTAATTCACCCATCATGTTTTATATCCCCCTATATTTAGGGTTTGGTTGTAATGAATCCATAGGGCAGTTCCAACGATCCTTCCCTCCCACAACTTAGCTGTATAACTGTTAAATTTATCCAGCATAACCAAGCCAATGATGCTTAGCTGATCTTTATGAATGATCAGCCACACCGGGACTGAGACACGGCCCGAACTCTCACGGGGGGATGCCAAAAGTACTAAAGGAAACTTTATGTTGCACTACTCACAACCCATATGCATGGAAACTAGCCTTAGGTAATAGCTTCCGTAGCAGTAAGTACAAGATTAATTCTAGAGTTCTAGCCTTAAGATACAAGCCATAGAGAGCCGCCTATAGTTTAAGCCCTCGACCAATTGAAAGAGGTTACGAGCCACTCTAAATACCATCGGGATGGCCTCTTCCATTACTTGGGTAAGAAACACACGATGTATTTAAGCTATATTACTACTCCTGGCCTCATACATCAGGGGGGAACTGTTATCATCCTAATTTTTATCACTGAACTACTGGATACTACTTATAGAGAAAGGAAAGCACTTGGATACACAGCTTGGGTTATTATCCCTCACAAAATCTTTGGCTGGTGGTGATACTAGGTGAGAAGTGTTTTAGTGACCCTTTCATAGAAAATGGCTTATTGGGTATCTACCAGCTGGGTGAATATATAACTGAGGTCTGTTGGTCAAGGAAATGGGTAATAGGTGCATACCCCAAGACCAAAGTCCACTCAGCTTGCATCCACAAATTATCCAAGTACGATTAATTCATACCATCCATCCGTCCCTTCATATCCTAAGTAGGTTAAAGCAGTAAAGGACGGACGAATGATTCAATCTATCCATGGAATTCCCATATCTCGGCAACATAGCCAAGCGGTAAGGCAGAGGACTGCAAATCCTCCATCCCCAGTTCGAATCCGGGTGTCGCCTAGTTGAGGATGGAAGGAAAAGTATGTATTTCCATTATAGAACCTCTAGAGACATATTGGTACATATTACCAATATATATAGTGAGTTACATCTCGACTCCATCATGAATGTACAACCCTCGAGTTAGTAATAGCAACTTGTTGGTCAATGAACAAATGGATTTACTTCTCTCTCATATCAGCTCAAACGTTCGTAACGTTCAGAATAGGTAGACTATTTAAACTTCAACTTTGCACTGTCCTTAATAATTCCCTTATCATCTCGATGATGAAATCATTATCTTTTAGAGAACATTACCTATATGGATATAGTCGATATAACTTGGGCTGCTTTAATGGTAGTTTTTCCCTTTCAATCATAGTATGGGGGAGAAGTGGACTATAATGGTAATGCTTAAGAATCAATTATTGTGTTCCTTCCAGATCATGCATGAGAATCTCTTATGTTCCATAAGGATCCAGTAATATTTAGTCTTCACTCCAAATTGAAATACTCTTTCCATAGAATTATTTCCTCTTTATCCCCGTAAGGGATATGCATAATCCCTTATCATTATCATTTTCCTATTCAAAATCTGATTCTCTCTAACAGGTTTTAAGAAAATTAGTTCTTTTCTAGAATGAGTTGATAATATTGTTTCAATCGCTGAAGAACGATCTCTCTTATATCTCTTAGTAGGAATGGAAATAGTCCCTCATGTTTTACCGGATGGTTCCGAATTGATCGGATCTGATATGAATTCCATTCTCATAAAAATATGGGACATAAGTCTAAGTAATAGATCCCTTTTCTTTTTCTTATACCATTTCAAGTTCCATATCTAATATGTACTAGAAAACAATGTTCGTACCGGAAAAAGATGTTCAACTTTGATCCTAAAAAATTCGCAAGTACGTTCAGAATCACGTCTGTCTACATTGGATCTATTTTACAGGGGCATGAAGAAGGTGATTAGCTCCACTCTTTTATGGTACGAGGTCCTTCATCCTACATTTACCATATATGCACAAGTACTTTTAAGATCTATTTATCCATATACGGGTGTAGAAGTAGTACAAAAGAAAAGGTTAGATACTTTTCCTTCATACTACTTTTCTTCTCAAAATAAATTCAGAAGCAGCCCCTACCCTGTATTGTTGTAATATAAGATTCCATAACCTATTTTATACTTATGATCTGGATCATTTCAATCTATCTAGTGATCAGTAATCACTTTATTTTCATAAAAATCAAGTGCTTTCACTGCTTCCACTGGTCGTTTTAACATAAAGGATAAGTAAAAAAGCAATAGGAATTGCAAGGAACAGTGCAACAACAATAAATGCAAGGTTATTCACTTCCATGATCTCTTGATCTTTACTTCATTCAAAAATAGCTCGCTCGATATTTTATCTCATAGAGATGAATCTTTCAAGATCCATGAAATAAATGTAATTGATAAAATCGGTTCGAGTAACGGGATCTAACTAACATATTTAATGAATTCTTCGATCGAAATAGTATAGCATAATATGATCACTTTTGATAAGACTCATAGGAAACATGCATCAGAAAACACTTTGATCAACGCATGTTTGTATCATTTCGAAAGAATCGGATTCGTACAAATAATAACCTTCTGCTACTGCAGAAGACGTTCGTCAAACATGAGAGTTATTTCACTTGGATTTCCAAGGTTTAGATGGAATCTGGAACCTATCTGGTTCGGTGATGATATAGAAGTATCCCATATCAAATTTATCCAGAATCCCACTTATGACCCTGGAATGATAAGGACTAGTCTGTCCAGATCCTGACATGATCATTCTTGGAAATAAAATAGAGTGTCTAGAAATCCACTGGCTATCAATCATGAAAAAAAAGTATGAAAATGAAATAAATATTCATGGAGAAGAAGAGAATTTGATTCTTCGGAGAGGGAAGAATATTTATTGCATATTCACTATGATGATTAGATTTTATCCCCGAAAGAAGGGTCTTTTTTCAAACTGAATTATCGATCTAGTTAATGTATCTAGTGGATAGATATACTAAATATCTATATGGATAGAGATACTAAATATCTAGTATATTTATTCAACCTTATTTTCTTTTTCACTCTTCTACAGGGATTCAGAGCTGAATGGATTAACTTATTGGATCGGGACTGACGGGGCTCGAACCCGCAACTTCCGTCTTGACAGGGCGGTACTCTAACCAATTGAACTACAATCCCAATATAGTACAGTTCATCTACTATTGAATCATATTTATTCTATGGTAGGTGCTAGATAGATCCTATAGATTAGGTGAGTGCTAGGTCGATGAAATATCTTATCCTTCTCTTGGATCAAAGTATCAATTCATATGGAATTGGGTACATATCTGTATGATATGAATAGATATAGATATCGGAGTTCAATAACCAATTATCTTTTCATCCATGATTGGCATGAATATAACCATACCGATAGATTTATATTGATTATATTGGTTGGGTCAAGCTGGATTTGAACCAGCGTAGGCATATTGCCAACGGATTTACATTTCGTCCCCCCGATAGATTTATATCGATTATATTGGTTGGGTCGAGATGGATTTGACCCAGCGTAGGAATATTTCCAACGTATTTACAGTTCGTCCCCTTGCCAATGGATTTACAGTCTATGCCAACAGATTTATAGTCCTTTCCAACTGATTTACAGTCTGTCCCCTTGCCAACGGATTTACAGTCCACCCCCTTGCCAACGGATTTATAGTCCTTGCCAACAAATTTAGAGTTCGTCCCCTTGCCAACGGATTTACAGTCCTTGCCAATGGATTTAGAGTTCGTCCCCTTGCCAATGGATTTAGATTATGTCCCCTTGCCAACAGATTTACAGTCCTTGCCAACAGATTTAGAGTCTGTCCCCTTGCCAACAAATTTTCTTGTTGATCCACTACCTTAAAGGGGTCGAGATTCATACCCCACAGAGCGAGTTGACTTAGATTCTCACTCTACTAGCTGTGTCTCCACTATATTGGCTTTGTTACTAGTGAATCCAAAAGAGATACCGCTGGTTTTCTTTCATCAGATACCCGATAGAAAGAGGATAAGGCCCCCCACCACTAGAACAGAAGAAGGAAAGGACTGATCCCAGTTCACTGATACTTGCTGCTGGGAGAACTAATACTATAAAGAATAATGCTTCCCGTAGTAGTGTTGTTGGGATTCCTGCTGCCCTGTCTCTTATAGTTATACTTTGCGGGCTCTTGGCAAAATATCGTTTGTCATTTTGTTCGTATTTCTAGTGGGAGTTTTTCCTTACCTGCTTACTCACAAGGAAATCATTATAAGCGCAAACCATCAATCGAATGAAAAAAATCCTGAGGCCATGTGGCCAATGAAGTTGAATGTATTCGAGGCAGATAATGAGTCTCGTGAATCTTGTAACCATCTGCATCTGCGATAGCACGTTTCACCCGTCGATCCAATGAATGAGATTCTGATTATGTTACCATGTGACCACCAGAATACATTAGAGCCATGTTTTTACCAGATAAGCATAACGATTAAGTCCCCTAGTTCCCAACATACAAAAAAAGAGAAGTCCGCCAATTCCACCTACTGTAGTTGCGCTTTGGAAAGGCTCTGTGGTAAACTAGCGGAGATGTTGGTTCAAGGACATCTCATCTGCTGAGTCAATTGGATTGAAGAACGAGAAGGAACGTTTGAAAGATCTAACTTGGCTTAGTATGATGTGAATGCAGCTGTCATTTTGCTCCCTGCAATGTGAATATAGTACCTGCATTTTCCTCCCAAAGGAAGGGGAAAAACACATCACATGTTCTCGAAACTATTGCCATATACATAAAATATTTGGAAAAAAAGAAACATTTACATTGTTGATCAACTGCTCTTGTCCAACCCTGTTGAAAATTTTCAGCAACAATTTTTGGAACTTTTTAAATGGCTTCTCCATTACATACATCACTACAACCATGGGGTGATTCCATGAAGGTGGGTAACACTTTTTGGCCAAATTTGGCGATAAAAACCTGATTTTTTACTAATGTGCTAGATAGAAGCCCTCTAAACGCATATATGCCATGTGAATTTCGACTTGTAGTAAAAAAACAAATTGTAGAATATTATGTTTCCTTCCCAATGATATTTTAAAAAAAATATTCCGATGTCATTTAATGTGTAAAATTTTGCATTTAATGAACTGTGTAACCTTTAAAATTTGAAGAAGTTAATAAGGGGCTCGTGTCCATCCCCAATAGTATTTCAATATTACATTAATAATTTAAAATATATATGAGCATGATCTACACAAAATGCACTATGGTCTGCATATTTTTTTGTTAATTTATTTCGCAATATACAATTATTTATTTTTTTTAAAGTGACCACATCTGATTTCAGCATCATTTTATACTCATGTGTGTCCATCCCAGTTTTTTTTTCACTATTTTCAAAAATTGAAAAACCAAAGATACCCTTTTGAAGACAACGTGTCGATGTGTGGGCTGTGTATTTTTCAGAAATTTTTCAATGTGTATTTTTTACCCTGCGGATTTTTCTTTGAGCTGCTTCGAAGTTGTTGTCAGGTTTTCTAAGTGTAAGTTTTAGAAGTAATTAAAAAAAACCCATATGAATGCCAAAATGCATGCATGATACCTCAATGGATAGAGGATTCGATGATGAATCTATCGGTATGAATGCCGCTCAATTGTGTGCCATGAATGACAGCGTTTACACCCCTAGAAGACATAGAGAAACATTGATTTTCTTGTAAGAGGGCTAATTCTTTGTTTTTCCGGCCCTCGATCGAGATTTTCAGAAACCCTCGATCGAGGTTCTGTTAAATATTCGGAAAAAAAAGCTGTGTACATGACTACCAAGGTTTTATATGCATGCTCACCTACCCTATCTAAAAATTATGCCCATGCAGGACATTTTAGAAATGGGCTTCTAGGATCCAACTAAGAAAATGAACATAAGGAATTTCAACATCATTTGATTCGACCAACTCTACAATTAAACAAAAAAACAATCATGACATTGCCAGTTTATTCTACTATTAGACCTTTCGTAATTTTACTTGGAAACCAGAAGTCCCTGGTACAAACCGCCATGGGGCCAAGGGTTTGAGAAATGGATTGTTAAAAGCTTTTTAATGTTCATTAAACTACTTCAAAACACAAAACAGGGCTGGAATGGAGCAGCAGTGGGGGAGCGGGAATTGAAGATCAGAATTAGAGTTACAAAAATGTAGTGAAAGGTTTTAAATAGTAAAAATACTTTGTTCCTTCATATATAATTTTTAATTTTAAAAAACTACAATTAAGAGATATGACTTTGAAAACACCAAGTTTTACCTTAATCGTCCAGATCTATTCTGCCCTGGGCTCTGAGCTTTAAATATCTGGCCCGAGGATCTATATCGTAGTTATCAGATCGTAGTCCTGAGAATCCAGGTGAAGTGGACACAATTCGGATAAGTTCAGCTCATCAACTGAATTGCATGCATCATTGCCATAGTATTATTTTTGCATTGAACCAAGGAGAGCAATGATGCATGCCATTCAGTTGATGAGTTGAACTTAGGCGAGTTGTATCCATTCGACCTGGATTCTCAGGACTACGTTACGATACCTTTGATATATATCCTCGGGTCAGATATTTAAAGCCCAGAGCCCATGGCAGAATAGAATAGGACGATTAAGATAAAAATTAGTGTTAAATTTAGAGTCATATCACATAATTGTAGTTTTTTAAAATTAAACATTATATACAAGAGAGCAAAATATTTTTAGTACCTTTAGAGAGATGAAAATGTGAGCATGAAAAAAAATATGACCTCATTTCCTTGGGTTATATCAATTTCCATTGTTTACTTTTCAAAATTGTTATTGTGTCACACATTTGCAATTAATGTTGCTAATAAATTATTGAATGACATTAGAATTTACATCAATAACACGTGACTAATTGTTTTGGTGTTTCATAATGCTAAGAGTGGAGGAAAATAAATAAAAGAAAATGTGTTATGGCGACTGTGGGATCCGAAAAACAAAAAGCATGGAAACTAAACATGATACTAATTCTCATTTCGACAAGAATTGAAAATGTTCAATGACATGAATTCAAATGGGGATTCAAAATACAAGGTGTCCAAGCATCTTTTGGAAGACTTCATTAAATGAAACTTTACATGATGCATATGAAAATACAATGTCAAGATCAAGCTATGAGTTCGATCAAGGTCTCTAAAACCATTGATCAAACGAGTTAGAGAAAAGCTCGATCGAGCTAGCAACTTAATCGAGTTTTTCAAAACTTTAACTAAAAACATATTCGAATGTGCACACGAATATGGACGCCCAAATATAATTAAAATCAAACATAGAATTATATGATAATAAAATTTAATAAAACATAATTTCAACTATAAGAATGATACTTGAGGGTAATAGTACATACCTTGAAGAAAAAAACAAGTAAACGCATTACTACTGTCACTTCCCCTAGATTTTATGTATAGATATTAGTTGTAGAGTAATTGGAGTTATAAATGTGATTGATTGGAGTCATAGATGTAATTAATCACATCTATAACCCAATTACTCTGCAACTAATATCCATCAAAGGAAGTTCATATCCATCTCCAATTAAATGATGGTCATGTTGCCTATTTATAGGAAATTAAAGATGCTCGATCGAGGTCTACTTTAACCCTCGATCGATCTTTTTTTAACCCTCGATCGAGGTTTCGCACCATCGATCGAGGGTTAACAAAAAGCTCGATTGAGTGTTTAACAGAACCTCGATCAAGCGCTTTATAAACCCTCGATCGAGTTGTTAAGACCTCGATCGAGGGTTTATTAAAAGCTCGATCGAGGTATGTTTTTCCATTTTTTCTGAATTCACGTTGCCAAAAAATGTAACCCACCTCCATGGATGCACCCCATGATAATTTCAACTAGAATTGAACTTTGTCCCTTTTGATATTGTTTGTAAATCAACATTGCAACAAGTTATGTCTCGTGTATGTCTCTTTTACAATTGCATGTTCCTGTTGATTAACTTACAATTCCTATAAAACCTAGTATGAACATATTTTAGATAATATGATTGTTCCTTGTCTTCTTTTTTCCTTCTATGCTTTTCTTTGGCAAAGCAACAATTGATTGTCGGTTTGCACTGGGCTCTTTGATTTCTGGTTTATAGTTCATATTCATTTTACATACTTTTATGCTTTGAAAAGCTGATATATATGTCTCCCACATTATTATTATCTTTTTTATAAAACTAAAAAAATGATAAACATTGTAAACCTATGTTTCATCTAAAATACCTAATCCAAATGTTCTTTTATATCACAGTAAGAGTTCAGTTTTGCCTACTGCTGCCCTATTTTGATTTGTAACTACACTGCTATGTTTTATATGTACTCGGCCTTCCATTCAAATGTCTAAATATCTTTCTAATTGCTCAATCAATAAAAAATAATTGAAATATTGTGGATCTCCCAGCCATGCATCTTCGTAGCAGATTTCATGCCATCAAGTAGCCTTCCACCCAACAGTACCTGCAGGTGGCGACTCTTGTTGTAGTTAAGGTACTGGCTAGTTAAATAATTTTGAAGTGGTTGGTAATAAGCTTGTTATATTATGATATTAAAGATGTTTTTAGTATTTAAACAAAATAATAAATTGTTATTGGGAAATTTTATTTTCAATTTGTCTTGGTGACAAGTAAAATATGTAAAATTTATGATTGGTATTTTTTTTAATGTTAAATTATGTATAAAAGAAATTAATAAAAAATTAATTATATATAACAATTAATTGAATTATTTTTTTAATTATTTGCCCACTTTACATTATGATGTGTATGCCTTTTTAAATTGACAAATTATATATAAAAAAAATATTTATCTTTTTCAAGAAAAAAAACTATTTAAAACCGGACTCACTTAACAACAAATTACCATGTTGCAATCAATGGTTCAATGATGGTAGACACGCATGCATAAGCTATAACCAAGAGAGGGCTACTATCTAGTGACCTTTACATGACCCTACTAAACTTAGTGCTTTATCAAAAAAAAAAATTCATATGGAAATATGCACGGGAAACCAGGTGTATAACATAATTGCATATGCTACATGTACCTAGGTTTCTTCCAAACTACGTCATTGTTAAGGCTACCCAAGATTGAGTCACAAGCAATACAAAAGCTAAAGACATATATGTATCCAAATCATATATTTTTGTGTTAACTTGATTATAATTTAATTTTATGTTCAAAAGTAAACTTTTTAATTAAGAATGCAAAAATTGTTCATTGTATTTTTTAACTTTTTAATGAAAAAATAATGTTTATCTTTTCATTTAACAATGAAAGGAAAACATCGTATCAAATTTAAAAAAAAAAAAAAAAAAAAAAAAAAAAAAAAAAAAAAAAACATTTAAAACTAATTAAAATATATTTGTAAATTAAAAAGAAAAATATTTTAAACTTAAATTGTTTGTAAATTTTAAGTAATTTTAGGAAGTCTCTCGTTTCCCATGTTATTTGTGTTATGTTTGTACATAAGGTATATAGTCATAGCCATGTTTTCGATGGGGGAAAGACCCACTTCTATGAGGAGAATAGGATAAGGCATATTACTTTTAATTTTGAAGTTATAAGTTATAAAATCTTCCTCCAAGATTCTTTAGAAATGCTATACCCACTTACTTCAAAACCCTTCAAGATAACAGGGATGACAAGAGTTTCAAATAGGAACTTTTTTTATCCCACATGACTAGATTGGATGATTTACAGTTATTTTCAAGACCAAAATAAGCTTTCCACCCTCCATTAATCATTTTCTCAATGCTATAGTTCCAATTGAGCTTGTGATGAATATCAATTCTAAGATACTTGTAAGAAGTCACTTCCTCTAGATTTATATTATCATTAATAAAATTTGTATAGGTGTCTTTCGTGGATTTTATAATCATGATTTTTGTCTTGTCGGTTTTAACAGTCATACCCATGTTAGAGCAAAAATATTTAAGAATTCTTAATTGTTTATCGAGATCAAAAGGACAGCTTGCCATAAGAACAATATCATCAACATAAAGTAGGAGGATGATAACTATCCCAGCTAAGATTACTATTCCAGTGTATTAGAATGAAAATTAACCAATTAAATTAAAATATGTCCAATAAATTTATTGAACTATTATCAATTATGAATTTATTCAATCATGGAATTGTTTATTACTTTAAAAATGGAGGATTCCAACAAGTGAGTTACATACATAATTAACTTATCACAACTAATAATAAATCTCTGTGTGTGTGTGTGTGTGTGTCTTCTATGAGGTTATAGGTTTAGTAGGGTATATACACCTCCCTAGATTTTAGTAGTCAAATCCATGTGAAGAGGAGAGGCCCTTATCCCACAAGCAAAATGGTATCATACACCAAATTGGTGTTTGGTACGATATGACCTTAAAAATTATTATTATTATTATTATTATTATAAAATAAGTCTATAATCTAAACATTTGGAGAATTGCAATTTATTTACTATCATTTTTTGAGGTCTGGGCTTGCTAAGTTTTGGAGATTAGTTATTGTTATGCATCTCAAACTGCTACAGGAAACTTGATTAAGACTATTTCTTGTTGTCCAAGAAACGAAAAGATGAAAATGACCAAAGATCTCATGTGGGTACATGTTATAACTTCTTACACCATATCCAACTATAAAATTCACACCATATCCAACTATAAAATTCATTAATGTGTCATGACTTTTTCTAAGTGTTACATTCTGGCACATAGAGTTATCCCTTTCCATTGTCTCTCAAATCCATATTTACCTTAGAATCCACTCCCTAAAGATCATGGAATGCTTAGTGTTGATTTTATGCACATACCAATTCCAAGAAGGGTCCCTAAAGGTGCAATAGGTATTCAATTAAAAGCCAGTATCTGATCGGCGGCTGGCACAAGCTGAGGAGCACCTAAAGCTTTCCAAGCAGTTGAGGATAGAATACTAACAGAAGCCCCTTCATCAACAATAGTGCGAAGTATCCTCCTAGCAGTAACATTCACAACTATCTGGAAAGGAACACTCGAATGAAGACGAGACTCTGTTAGGTTACTCTAGTCAAAGGAAATAACCTCACTACTCGGAGAGGGTTCTGTCGAAACAAACAAAATTTCCTCTTGTCGAGAACAATCAGAACGAAGCATAAAAACTTTAGCAGGATTCAGTTCATTCTCTACTGGAAGAGAAGAACAAGACAAAGATTTGTTCAAAGAGACAACTTCAGTCTTAACACTCTCTAATGAAAGAGCAGGATCAGGTGGAAATGACACCGACTCGACCACTTTAACTTCACTCTCCAAAGGAAGAGAAGAGTGGGCTCGACCAGTGGGGGATTGAGGGATAACTTACTATCACTTGTTGGAATCACTTGTTGATGATCACTAATATTTTCCAACCAACGCGAAGCTTCATCCATGCTTGGACAAAGAAAAGTATGATTCATAGCCTTGCATATCAAACAAGGATACAAGACTTTACTCTTATGACCTTTTACCAATGGGTCACTAGTTGAGGGAGTATCGTTAACATGATGATCAGAGGTTGATGACACAGATGGTTTGGACCTTTTAGACCTCTCTTCTTATACATGAGGGAGACTGAGACACTCCTTAAGAAGGTGGTCCCCCTTGCAAAGCTTACAAGGGAACTTGGGTTTTTCGAGTGTTCTCTTAGAATGAGCACCATCAAGAGCAGATGGTTGCTACTTTTTCTCTTTCTTATCCTTCTTCTTCTCAGCCTTCCCTTTCTTCTTCTTCTTATCCACATGACTACTAACCATAGAGATTTGGTCAAGCAAAGAAGAAGAAAGGGATGAAGCAATAATTGATGAAAAAGGAGAGGGATTAGGTTGAGGTTGATCGTCTCCCAGAGGAGAGGTGACTTTTGAGACATTAGGTGTAACAGGAATCAGCAGATTAAACAGCCAGACTGGTAATCCTATTTTTAATCCAAGAAGATTTAGAGTGGCAATAAAGGGAGGACCAATACCTTCACTTGGAGGGAATACAAAAGGTACACCTTGGAAAGGGACCTCTTGAGTGGTAGTCCCATATTGGGATGCCATCTCTAAACTCTCTAAAAACCTCCTAACTACCACGCACAAGAAAGTACTACTCAAACTAAAAGCAACAAGCAAACATGTGAAAGGAGTGGATAAGAGTCAAGAACCTCACAGGACAGGCCAAAAGGATAACTCAAATGGTTTGAGGATTCCTAAAAGGGTCTCCCGATATACGCAAGGTACGTGGGAACTCAAATCGGTAGTAGTGTTGTCTAATGCATAACCGTACACAAGGGGCCTTCCGATATACAATCGAGTACATGAAGTACCTTTCTATATACCTCAAGGGTACGTGAAAGGCCGTTCGATATACCAACGGTACATGGAAGAACCGCGTGAGTCTCGAGATGTAATGCGGACAAATAACGACAGCTCCTATGCTTAATGACACTCGAACACGTCTCTAACCTATCACTCCAATTGCTATGTAAATTTTAACCTATAACTACCGTTAATTTTAAAGTGGATGGTTAGGTGAATGCATGATTTTTTGGCAGAAAAGTAAAACCATGCAATATGCTTATGCAAAATATTTCACTTTACCGTTCAGTATGCCTACTTACGGGAGGGAAAGAGAGTATTTTCTTCCAAAAATGCACACCCAAATGCAAATGCAATTCTACCTTTTCAAACGAAAAGTGAAATATCAATGCACCCCAAACAATCTTCAAAGCAAATAAGAAAGAGATCTAGAGAACATATAACATAAATCAAAATGTTTCCTATCTTTTCATGCTTGAAAAAGACGCATAAAAACTCAATGGAAAGATGATTTCACTAATGTTTCCAAACAAAACTAACTCTAATGCACGCAAAGTTGAAAACATATATTTCTTCTTAATGAAAGTAAGATCTAGAATTTCAAACAATCATGCACAAAACAAGAAGAAAATCATTCAACGAACTTGTGAATAAAGCAAGAGAGAGAGAAAACTAAAACTTCTCTTTGAAATAGACAAGGAAACTAAGAACCAATCTTTCCTACCAAGCACTAAAAAAATCAACATGCAAAAGGAAACAAGAATCACCCCAAGCAAAGAAAGACTCAAAACAACATGGATCACTCATGCATTCCAAGTCCAAAACAAACCAAAGCATACACATGAAAATGAAATGTATATTTCCTATTCCAATGAACAATATATACAGAAAAGAGCAAGAGGTTTCAAGCAAAGAAAATAATGCAAAATCTAATGCAAGAAACATAAACTCTCTTTGAATGCAGAAAGAATATAACAATAAAAGCGACTGCAGAATATACAATTCATGGCCCCTCCCGGCTGTGAGGGAGCATTTTTTTTTAAATACGCTTCATTTTCATCAAAAAGTGAGCCAAAAACACACAAAATGAAAATACAAAGTCTGGAATAGGGCCTACCTGGCACCGCGCAGATGAAGCTACTAATAGGCAGTTTTGAGGCATAATTGCTCCTTGCTCACTGGATTCAGGCGGTGGCATTGCTTATGGCTAACTTGACTCAGGCGGTGGCACCGCTTCTTGCCAACAGAACATGTGCAGTTCCCTGAATAGATCCAAAACACAAGGAGAACGAAAGATCAAGTCAGAAAAAGACCAGATCAAGGTAAAAACTGATAGATTGAGAATGAGAAAGAGCATAAAAGGTCGAAAATGATTCAGATCTACAGATCTGGAAATTTCAAACCAAAATCCACTGAGTCAGATAGCAGATCTAACTGAAGAGAGTTGGAGAAGGAGCCTAGATTCGGACAAGAGTTGAAAAACTGAGGAAGATCAGATCAACTGATACGTATATTCAATCCCCAGGGGAGACACCAGATTTGCTAGCAGGAATATTTCACCTTCTGCAGACAGATGTTGTTCCTCTAGTCTGAATGGTTCAAATCCAGAACAAATGAACGACAAAGGATGAAGACCCTCCCTGGATATCGTAGATACCTAGAATGCCTGCTTCGATAGTAAACCTGTGTACCTAGAATCAAATTAAACACACAAACACATCAAAGCTACCAGAACATAATCTATTAATCCATGTCAATGACTAAGGAATCCAACAACATTTACATGTGAAATCAAACAACAACAGTAAAGTGGGACGGAAATCAGCTTTGCATTAAGATTAAAATGGAGAATTTTACAACCAATTAAGCATTAGTGTCGACATGCATCTCCATGAAACCAAAACTTTCATCCCCGTAAGCTCCAACTTTGCTCTATATGCTCTCCAATGGCTTGGGCCAAGTGGTCAATCCAACAACATAACAATACTTCAATGGTTCTCCCTCTCAACCATGGACATGAGCTTGTATTTATAAGGCTCAATGGATAGGGATGGTTGAGAGATTTGTGGATGAGGTGGCCTCTAAGATCCTATGATGGGGGATCTCGAGCTCAACTGACCCACAATGATAGGGATAAGGGAGGACATGAGGCTCATGATCTAGAAGCCTTGAGAATCTTCTCTTTTTCCCATTTTACCCAGGGTACTGTGTTTCTCCTCTTATGACAGAGCGGTTCAGGTAAGAACCACTTATGGACCAAGGGCAATAGGCGATGGCACCGCTTATGGAAAACAACAGAAAGGCGGTGCGAGCAAGGAACCGCTCCTGGCTAACAAGGAAAGCACGGTGCTGGAAATTTTCATGAAAGATTGACAAACAACATGGGTTTCCACTCCAAGTGTTGGGATTCAGGGCAAGTAGGTATGTCAAAGGTCTTATCACATGATGATGACAGGATTTTGGTATAACCAAGGGAGACCAAATCGGCCCTCTTTCACTGGTTCTAAATTGCTAACTGAAGACATTCTTTATTCCACACAAACTGAGTTTTGTTTGAAATGACTTTTACATAGCTAGGGATCCATATAGGGTTTAATCTTACTATCATTAAAGGAGCATCGTAAGCCCTAATTGGTTGTTCTATTTTACTGGTTGGTATATATATATATATATATTATGCCATAACAACTTTTCTTGTTGATATCTTGCTACGAGTCTTCATTCTAAGAAAGAAGTTATTCATCCCTCATTCGAGACTGACATACAACTCTATTCAGCCCTTTAAATATACCACAGTTGGGGATTTTTTTGGCACATTTGGCATTATCTTGGTGTGAGGGTTTACCATACTGGAGGTTGCATTCAATTGTAATTCCATTTAAAGCATAGGATATCTATTTTGCCTTCATCACTTCATAGTCATTTTGCATAGGGTTTTCATTTGAGGGTTGCATAATTAAGACTGCATTGGCCAAATCAATCGTTCCCTTTTTACTCGAATCTACTTGAAAACATTAAATGTTTAGCCATGAAAATAGTATTTTGCTTGAAGAATAATTTACATAATTTGTGATCCATATAGGGCAGAGTTTTATGGTCATTTATTAATATTTTAGGACCGGCCTTAAAACTACATGTTTGGCCCTCTAAATATGTTTTGGTTATGACAGTGAAACATAAGGGTTTGGATTGGAATCGTTTTATTGTTTTTATCATAATGAAGGTTGTACTCTACCTATATTTTCATTTCAAAGACTTAAGAGAGATCCATTTGGACTCCTTCATTTTGCATCCAATAACAGTGAGCTTGCATAGGGCACTCATCTTTGAGTTAAAATCATGAAACAAATATGAAGTATGAAGTCCATAGACAATATTTTGAAGTGATGGTATCTCTTTGCAATATGTTATGTTAAAAATTTTATTTATAACAAGTAATATGTTCTTACGATATCCTTAGTAAAATAAACTCTCATTTGTTCACTATTTTAATTACAAGGATTTGCTCCTTTTTTTACTGTCATTGGGTTATTGTTCACCAAACCATTTATACCTCACTACCTTTCAAACGTTCTAAGTTTAGATGGATTTGTTCTTTTGAACTAGTACTAACTCTATTTGGTCTCTCTCCCTTTGAGTAGAATGGTGTTTACCTTAGTTGTCAAACTTGCATGGTTTCGAGTTAACCTTCCAAATGCTCAAAACCATCAAACTCTTTCATCACAAGTGAACTTGGCCCTTCAAATATTCATTTGTTATCATACACCACTATATTGGATACATATATTTGCAATCATTTCTACCTTTAAAGTATTGTTCAAGCAAGCCTAAGAATTGCTCCATCCATTTCTAAAGGGAAGAAGCCAAGAGATCCAAGCATCCTATGAGAAGGGAAGGATCAAAACGTAGGGAAGATTTGATGGAGCAGTCAAAGAGAACCTAGGTAGGACCAAGGTAAGAGAATGGATATAGCTATAAGAGAATGCAAATATCTACTCCAAACTTGGATTTGGTCAAGGTACTAACAACCAAGAAGAGCTAATGACAAAGACAACCATTATCCATCCTACGGTGCAACAATTAATGTTGTGATAGCTGGGCTGCTTTCCATTGGATTTCAAGTAGCTTCAAATTCAATGGTAAGCATCCCAGTAGCTTCAAATCTAGTGGCAAGCATCCTAACCGTCGTAACAATTAATTGTTGCCTAACATGTTGAATAATTTTCGCTAATGGCAACCATCAAACTAATAAATACTGCAAAGGATCAGTGTGAGGTATAAAAAATAGAGGTTTTCATAGATTCCAAAATAGTCCTAAGATGGCTGGTAGAAACTCTACAAGTAAGAAATATTCATCATCGTTCCAGGTTAAGGTGAGTAAAGGAAATAGTCATAGAATCTTGCAAGGGAGGACAACACTTAAAGTCTTCAAGATTTATTTTCTATACTATAAGGTGGCTAATTTCCATTTAGGAACAGAGGATAACTTATTTCTTGATCTCTCTAGTCCTTTACATTAATTTTTAAGCAATTTCTTAAATTTCAGTTCTAGAAATTATGTTGCGGTCTCTTGAACCCTTATAAGTCAAATGAATGTTGGCCCTAGGGAGAGATAGGTAGAATTCAGTTGGAATTATGCCCAAGTGTGAAAAGAGTCAGGTCATAGGAAGTGAGAAAGGAATCTGCAATAGAAATAGAAGAACAAAGAAGAAGAAGTTGCGACATAAGAATCCAAGGAAGAAAGAGATAATAGAAGAGGAGTTCACAACAAAAGTGGAGTTCGCAATAGAAGATGATTTAGCTACAGAAGAGGAGTTCACGACAGAAGAGGAGTTAACGATAGAAGTGGATTTCACGATAGAAGACGAGATTGTGACAGAAGAAGAGATTGCGACAGGAGAGAATCCACGACAGAAGGGAAAGATGTGACAAGATGATTTGCGATAGAAGAAACCATGTCCAAAGGTGTGCAGCAACACAACAGATGGAAAGCAAAAATTCAAAAAGATCGTGGGTATGAGGTCGACTAGAGTCAGAATAAATCGCATGTATGAAAGCATCTTCGTAATTAAGGTCATTAGTGCCTACTGAAATGTGTTTCTAGAATAGGAATTACAGTATGTCGTCTAACTATATGAATTCGGTTGAGAGCGACATGTAAGAGTCTATAAGAAGGAAAAACCCAGGGTGTGTTTAGGTTACACTTTGTTAGCTTATGGAAGGTTGGTCTGCCTGGGTTGCCTAGCAATTTTTTGTTGTTGCTTAACTACTCTATTAGTAGAGATTCAGTTAGTTTTGGTAAAGAATCAAAGAAGTATGCAACTGAATGCACATAGTAGTAGAGAAGATCAAGTTGATCCAAACTGTGTATGGATAAACAATAGAGTGGAAGAGTCAAGAGTCATAGACTTATAAAATAAGTTGAGTTGATCCAGGTTGTGTGTGGATCAACAGCAGATTCAAGTAGAGAAGAACCAGTGACAGAAGACCAAATAGCATGAGAGGAGAGAGAATTCGGTATAGATAGGAGAAGAAGATCTAGAACAAAGTGTGGAGCTCAGTGCACAAACAAAAAGGCGCCATATGTTTCTCATGCCGGATAAAGAGTGCCTTTATGGTTTTTCCTGAATGCATTTCCATGTTAGCTATTGTGTTGAATATGTACATGATAAATGTGTTGTGTCGCATGTATGTTTACTATGAAAAGTGTTTACGTATATGCTTGAAAATGAGTTTATATGCATTTTTCGTACTCTTGTAGTTGGAATCACTATACTCCATTATATTTACTCTTATAGTATATGGTGATGGTTGAATGGAGTCGCATCTCAATTATGCATAATTAGTATAAGGTTTACACCCACCGGCTTCGGTTGAGCGCCTTGGTAAAATTCCAAGGGAAGAGAAATCCCTCAACCAATTTCAAAAACTTGGTTCTAGCAGTTAACCACTTAAAATATATCTCGAGTGAGACTGCATCTGTATTGCAGGTGCTGTCGATTGAGCCTTGCTCTCTCAGGCCGATATCTTGGGCTTTGTTGCGTGCAAAAGAGGGATTGAACCTGGGTTGAAGACACATGAACACAAACAAATGGTTCTGTTGTTGGGACCTACATCATTTTGGTGAGGGATGTGTTGTGGAATCCGACAAATCCTGAAATCCAAGACTAGGTGGGTTCTAAAGCATTAGAATTAGCGCAAGAAGAGAATAAAGGATCTGGGTTGAATTCAACAAAGTGGTTGGGCCGATACATTTATACGAATATTCATAAGATTTTCTTTTCAAAGTTTTCTATCGTATTACATGAGTGGTTGTCGAAGTTAACAACCCAGCAAAGAGATTTTCAAGGAGGATAACTAACAAAGTGGAATTGTCAGTTGATTCAGCAGCTGAATATTGTTAGCAACCCTGTGTCAAGAGCTCTTGATTTTTGGGTAGATAAAATTTTGCATGGATATATTATTGATTTTGTTGTCGACACAATAATCTTGTATAGTGAGACAGAAAGAAAACTTTTCCAAGGACCTCGAGGAAGATACTTGTCATCTTTGAAAACCTAGATAAATGAAAAAAAAGAATCTTGAGAATGTGAAAGTTAGAATAACTGTACGCATAAATTTGGATATGTCGTAGACGAAGTGTGGGAAAAATGGATGAAACTAAGTTGAAATGTTCCCTGGTGAGAGTGGGACTGAACTGGATGCTAGATATTTGAGAAGTGGAAGAATATTTTGGTCACGAAAGAGAAGAAATACAATCATGTGAAGAGGAAGTTGTAGTACAACCAAAGGAGAAGACTACGAGCTTGCGTCGCACTTTGGCGAAGGTTCTTGCGACGAAAAAGAGGAATATCATCCGATATTCAAAGAAGAAGAAGTAGAATAAGTAGAAGCTCTAGATCCAAAGCATGAGTATGATACCCCTACAACCTCGCACACATCACCGGAGGTAAGAACTAGGAGTTCAGAAAGACAAAATCTGAGTTGTAGTGCATCACATAAATTAAAGAAATCAAGCAGTTACCTATAGAGTCTGTCTGGGACTTTGACCAAAGATTTAAGACATTGATGGACAAAGTAAGTTTTCAGATGTCGAACGTACAACACAAGGAATGGTTCATTGTCGCGTTGTTTCCACACATCTGAATCCCATTAATGCAACACAAAATAGTGTTGCATACTAAAGCTATGGAGACAACCGTGAAGTTAGAGTCCTCACTGGAGAAACAAGTGTAGGAATGATGCGGATTCAATCACAACTAGCTAACCTTATGTTGCAATTCCAGGACATTAAGAAAGGGAAAGATGTCTAGGAAAAATCATGGTGTGCAAGATGTAGAACAGAAGGGAACCATAAAGATAATTTCCTAGTGCTGATGAACTATGTCGCAGCAGGAGCATCGAACCCAATAAATTCCCAAGGGATGCCTTGGTGTAGAATATGTCAGACTTGAGGCCATAGGCTGGAAGAGTTCTTATACTTACAGAAGATTGTATGTACATTGGCTAGTGATCTGTATTGTAAAATTTGTAAATCCGTAGGACATGATGAGAAAGATTGCAAAGCACTTCAACTGTTGTAAGAGAAGATAGTGTACACCTACTTAATGAATAATGATGAGCAAACATAAGTTGAACGAGCGCAAGATCAATACCCACCTGATCAATATCCATTGGCCCAATATCAGCAACCATAGTATCCTCAGCCGTAGTATCAACAAAATCAGTATCCATCGTAGCAACAATACTCTCAAGCTAGGGGGTGGAAATTTTTGGGGTCGAGGACAATAACAACAAGGAGGAGGAGGGTTTGGTCGAGGAAGAATCCAAGTCATATGTTATAACTGTGGACAACCATGACACTTTTCTCGATATTGTGTGAGTCTTGTGAAGACATATTTGTATTGTAAATAATTTTACCATACTGTCGAACAATATCCACAATTTATTGTGAAGTGGCAGGCTCGAATGGTGAGAAATCCAAATCCTGTGCAGAATCCCAGCCCGAATTCTGACCAGAACAACCAAATGATTTATGTCAATCCAAGAGAAGAAAACATTGTTGTTGTAATAAGAGGAGGTGTTGCGACTGGAGTAGATCAAGATATGTAGCATGGACAACTGCAGGTGAGACCGATGACACAAAATAAGGTATCATTCGACATCTAGAAAGAAAAGAAAGTATTCTTGGATGTGCGACCGAAATTTGTTGAGAAGAATCAAATGTTGACATCTGGAATACCAGTAGCGCAAATGGCTGATAAATTTGACCAACTATTATGAAGGAAACCAACGGGAAAAGTTAATAAGCTCAAAGAATTTTTCAAATTTTGCTTATTGCTAATCCACAATAAAGATGTTGTCGTAGAATTGATAGTACTGATAGAAGAAGCTCAGGAAGAGTTGCAACCCGATAGAAGAGTTAACCATTTGGGAAAAAAGTAAAAAACTGGTCACAAATTGTGAATGAATGCGGAAATAGATGAATATGATATGGATTATATCATTTTGGACCTAAGCTATGACGCCAATATTTTGACAAGATAGACATGGGAAAGCATGGGAAAACCATGATGTGATTGGTCTCCCATTAAAATAAGGCTAGAAAATCAGTCAAACGTTCTACCTATTGGTCAACTAACTCAAGTATCTGTCAAGGTGGAAGGATTAATAAAATATGTGTATTTTGAGGTGATCGACATTGTCAATGATACAAACCCATATCCTGCATTTTTGGGAATCAACTAGGCAATAGACAAGCATACCATCATAAATTTCAAGCGACGAATATTGTCATTTCAAGACACAAAGATAAGGGTGGTCGCACCAATTGACCCGCTGGAAGGACAGAGATATGTTGAACCAGTGCACAGTGAAGGACAAGATGATTACCTCGATCACATATATAACGTCATGTCTTCGAGAAATGACTATATAAATCCAATGGTTGGTGGAAAGATGAGTTGGTGAAGTGTTAGCTCTTGTACATCTGATTCGGGTGAAGCATTAGAAAATTGACAAAATCATATCCATGAAGTATCTATGAGAAGATGTGCAAGAATTAAAAAAATTGTGTGATGGCTGGGAATTTAGGCAAGCGAGATACCTACATACGAAGGTTTACCTAACCTTGCGTATTTTCTAGGACAATTTGAAGCAAAAGTTATAGAATCACAACGATTATCTGCTTTGGACTTTGTGCTGAAAGCTACACCTGCTAGATGGCGGGGTACATATAAACAATATATCTCTGAATGAATGCAATGTAGAAGATTGCTACAGATTAGTTTTGGAGAAGAGATTAGTTATAATGCTCGAAAACATACAGGATTGACAGATCCTATAGAAAATATTGAGTATTGTCATGCGACATGGCAAGCATATCTGATACAAGAATGGGTTCATCACTTTGTACATACATTGGATATGATACCAAGAAATTGGTATACATTAATGCAGTCACGATGAGGAACTCTTAATTGGGAGAGTTAGTTACTAGATTCACACATACATTTGAGTTTGCAGATGACCATACTTCAATTGATGTTGCAGTGCAAGTGATGAAAACAGAGATATTTGAAGAAATCCTTGTTGCAACGATGAACTTCCACCAATGCAGCGTGAAAATCCACCATTGGATGGAATGTTACAATGTGACGGGAAAACCAGATGATGACGACCTACTCAATGTCAAAATACCTGAGTCGGAAGGTATGCGCGAAATAGAAGGACTTGGTATTTCTAGCGACCAATTCCTAAGCCCACTTAAAATCAACAAAGTTAGTATTAGCTCGACAGAAAATCCAAAGTTTGCAAATATTGGAGATTAATGGGATGATGAGACTTTAGGAAAGATCATTGATTTATTGCATGAGTTTCAAGATCTGTTCCCTACCAAATTTTTAGATATGAAGGGGATAGTTAGAGATCTGGGAGAAATAAAATTACCTTTGAGGCCCAACGCAAAACCGATCAATCGATGACCGTACAAATTGAATCCGTGATATAAAGAAAAGGTAAAGACTCAGCTAGACTGAATGCTAGATGCAGGTATTATAGAAGTTGTCGAAGAATCATAATGGATTAGCCTGATAGTAGTACAAGGCAAAAAGGCTACGGGTGAAGTAAGAATTTGTGTCAACCTGAGAAAATTGAATGATGCTTGCTTACATGACATGTTTCCTACTCCATTTATAGATAAAGTACTAGAGAGTGTCAAAGGTCAAGAAATGTACTCGTTCACCGATGGGTTTTATAGTTACCATCAGATCAGAATCATGAAGGAAGACCGACACAAGACTACCATTGTGATAGAGGAGGATGTTTCCACTGTATGGTAATGCCCTTTGGACTTAAGAATTCTCCTGTGGTTTTTTCTAGAATGGTAGTTGTTGTTTTTAAAGATTTCATTCACAAATTTCTTGAAGTCTACTTCGACAATTGGACGGTCTTTGGGATCATAAAAGGCCATATTGAGAGCCTTAGAATGATGCTGGAATGTTGTCTCCAGTATCGAATTTATTTAAAATTGAAGAAATGTATCATTTGTGCCTCGTTTGGAGTCATGTTGGGCCATGTGGTCTGTCGCATTGGAATTTTGGTCGACCCAACTAAAATTGAAATAATTCTCGACCTACCACCACCTAATATAGTCAAGCAGTTGAGAGCAACACTGGGACACACGGGGTACTATAGAAAATTTATCAAAGGATATTCTTAGGTGACTACTCCGATGGAGAAGTTGTCGAAGAAATATGCCAAGTTCCATTGAACGGAGAGTTACCAAGAGAGTCTCGACACATTGAAGAATAAGATGGCTACAACGCCCATGCTTTTATTTTTGGACTGGAAAAAAGAATTTCATGTTCATGTCGACATTTCATCTGTCGCACTTGGTGTGGTGCTAACGCAACCAGGAGAAGGGTTGATCAATCATCCCATTTCCTTTGCTAGAAGGAAGTTGTCAACTACAGAAAATAATTATACCACGACAAAAAGAGAAGGGTTAGCGATGGTATACGCTCTGTAGAAGTTCAAACACTACTTATTGGGAGGACATTTCAAGATGTACACTGACCATTCTGCATTGAAATACCTGGTCAATAATCCAGTATTGGGGGGGAAGATATGCCAATGGATTCTCCTCTTTCAAGAATTTGATTTTGAAGTAATTTTTAAACTTAGTCGATTAAACTTGGGACCAAGCCATCTTTTGAGAATCAAAAGCGGTAAAGAACCTAGTAATTTGGAGGATAATATCGCTAGTGCGCAATTATTTACGATAACCATGTTTGATGATCAGTACTGAGATATCATACAAATTTTTAGTACGGGTTATGTGCCAGTTGAATTCACCACAACACATAAGAAGAACTTGGTTGTGAGAGTTGCAGATTTCCAGTTGATCGTTGGACAATTGTATAAGATGGGTACCGATGAGATTCTTTGTTGTTGTGTCTTGGAGCACAAGCGACTAATGATATTAAAAGAAGCACATGTTGGTGTTGCAGGAGGCCATTACATTGGAAAATCTATGGTGCACAATATTTTACAAGCAAGCTTGTGGTGGCCAACCATACATGTAGATGCCTGAAATGATTGTCACTACTGTGATATATACTAGAGAACTGGAAATACGTTGCTATGGGATGAAATTTCATTGGTACCTCAGGTAACATTGCAGGAAGTTGATAAATGGGTCATTTACTTTGTTGGCCCTATCAATCCATCAGGAAAGCGCACAAGTGAACGCTATATTATTACTGCAACTAATTACCTAACTAAATGAGTTGAAGCAGTGCCAGTAAAGGATTTTACTGCTGCGACCGCTTCGAAGTTTTTGTCTGAAAATATCTTGAAAAGATTTAGTTTCCCAAAGATTTTAATAAGCGATCAATGTACACACTTTTTCAACCAGTTGATTGAAGAAGTAACGGAAGAATTTCATATTCAACATAGAAAAACAATGCCATATCACCCTCAAGTGAATGGTTTTGTCAAGGATGTTACGGAGAAAAATTCCTATGGCTTGGGGTACCATAACAGACAGAGTAACCGTGAAATTCAATCATTTCCCATATGAAAGAGAAACCAAAAATCTAACACTAAAGGATCCCAAAACATACCTTATTCCGGATGGTTGATATAGATCCTCATTGAGCTTTTCCACTCTCGCTTGTATTAGCAATTTGCTCTCTCAACATTCAACAAACAAGACAAGCATGCTATATAATTGTGTTAGACCTACTCTAGCATATATAATCAATAACATATAAGCATTTAAATGCATCCATGAATTCAATACTCATTTAAATACACATTATTGGACAGGAAAAGATATTTCTATTAATATAAATCAGAGATTACAATAGTGACTACCTCTGTCGACACGTCTGTGAATCAAAGAAACTCAGTCCTCCACCTGGGCCTCCACCACTTCAGTCCTCCATCTCTCGATATCAAGCTCACAAGCAAAGGAAATATTGGGAAGAACACAAAGTGCTCCAAGAGACAAAGGGATGCAGACTCAAGTATAAGCTCCGGTAACAATGAACTATAGTTTTCTTACTCTTCAATTCCTCTCCTTTCAATGTATCCAAAGGGTTCCTTATATAGTGCTTCAATGGGGTAATGGAAGGTCAAATCCGAGCGATATCAAGGCATATGGAAGGCCAAGAGACAAGTTACTTGGATCCACATCAAGGAAAACTCCAAAACCATTTGGCCTTTTGCACACATCCCGATGTACACGGGTTTGAGGGTCATATCTGTGTATATACGCGAGAATAGGTTTAAAAGTCGCGTATAGCAAATAATGCATTTTTTTAGGGATGATCTTGGAAACATCAAAGGTAAAAAAATGGTCCATGGGGTCTAAAGAGTCTGCAGAGGGACGGGGAAGGCCATAAACGTGTGATCCACCATGTGTTGTAAAATCAGCTGTAACAGATGCCCCCTAATGTGTGAGGTCATGGGGGTGATACGATGGTCGAAATACATTATAAGTACATCCCAAAAGTGGAGTGATGAAGAACCAGGTGGAAGAACCAACCATCCAACAGTATAATGATCAAACTCTGCACATAACTGCAAGTAGATATAGCAGTCCTGGATACATAAGAGTACAATGGCCATGAATAGACATGATACAAAACATGACATGTGTGGTCATCTCCACGTATAATGTCGATAGATCAAAATCTCCATGATGAAGATATACAAAGGATCATGATCTTCATGAAAGACGGAGATATATAATGGATCAAGATCTCCATAATGGATGGAAATATCTGACATACACTGAAATCAAGTCACGAAAGCTGAAATTTCATGAACACTGGCACTATCAAGTAGGTAGCATATATGAAATGCCACCAATCTGGAAGGTATTCTACACAATCCGCTACGAGTACATGTCCTACTATGTGAATAGAGGTGTCGAGGTCGAACATAGTAGTCCATCGTCTGATTACCGGTCATTGATGTATACCGTTAACAGACGCAAGATCACCCACCGATAATGAAAATGGGAATCAAGGTACTAGAGTGCAAACTAACAAGTGTGAATAAATGTGTTGAGGTCGAACACTTGAGAGGATCCATCGATCAGGGTACATGGATGTATTCCCAAAACTGTCGATGGCGAGAGAACCTGCCATTGATGACTGCAAGTCTCAAGGCACTCAAAAATGACTCTAGATTCCTATCCTAGAATAAATGATCTGAATTCGATGGGATGAAATCCGCTAGAAGGAGGGCATTAATGCATCCCTCATCATCCAACACGAGGTACTCAGCAAGGCTATATAATGTGGAAGGACTCGATCATAATGTGCATGAACCAGTATCAGTACCGAGAATGGCCGACATGCAAAGTCAAGAGAACTGAGGAATGGCCAACTCAGGTTTCAACTTCCTTCGAACAAGAGAATAAAGGTGAATGGTGACTGAATGTAGGTAGCATAGACTCAATATACAAAACTGGGACATCTCTGCGACACAGGAGGCATTGACAAAGGCTCCATAGGGACTGGAAGCTTAACCAGTCGTTGGAGATAAACTCGGAGAAACGAGTACAGCTCCTAAAGTCAAACTATTAACCCAACCAACGGATGTGATATACAGTGCTCTGTTCAAAGGAAACATGACTTGACTGCTGCCAAAGATAACATCTTTTCTTGTCCGACTTTTTGGTTTTTTGATTTTTTTTGGATTTTTTCAAATATTTTGAAAAGCTTGAAAAAGAATAAAAGTGCTTTATAGTTACAAACTAGGAGGAGACGATTGTCAATGGGCAAACAAACTAGTTCCAAGCAGCGGAACATACCTATGCTCAACGTAAGGACACGTGTAGGATAATGACACTCGGGGGAAAGTACCCTCCCGGTAAAAATGGGGAATCATGCTGCAAAGGATATATAAAATGGCTCTGCATGTCTAGACATGAGACAAACTCGGGATATATAGCTGATAATCAAATTCAAGGAAGCCAGCATAAGGCTCAATGACGCAGGAAAAACTCATGATAATGCAATTACAACTTGACATAAGGGATTCCTTGGGAAAAAGGACAGCAAAAAGATTAAGAGGAGTATGAGGCTCTTGTGCAAAGACATGGCAATACTATACAAAGGACTCCCACACCCTAAAAAAAAAAATGTTGGCATGGGCACCAAATGCAACGAAGGAGCTAACTAGGGTACCCATGTATGGTCAAGCTCTACCATTCACATCATGTCACTTCTAAAACAACAAGAAGGTTTTGTGACAAGATAGAATGGGTTCCTACCTAAGGTTATAATGAAATGGTCATAAGGTCATGAAAAGTGAAAATGGATGTGAAATCTAACCTATATGCTAGTTTAGACATAATACCTGAAAGCGGCACGATCGGGTCAAAACCATGGTCGAAATGGCGCTCAAAATGGACTCCTACATCATCAAATTAGTCCAAAACGGTCCAAAATGGTAAAAAAAGGTTCAAAACTATAGAAAGGGGGTAAAAAAATTCAAAATTTTCAAAAAAAATCTATAAATAGTAAAAAATTCAAAAATTACATATCATTTGAAATTTTTACCCATTTGAGCTCAAAACTTCCAAAACGAATCCCGGGAGCTTCGTCTGGCGAAATTCGACACTGTTTGTTCCAGGTAACTTCTCATGTCCTCCTCTTCCATTTTCATGCAAATTTTTTCAATTTCCATGGTCAATTTTGATTTTTATGCCAGTCTAAAATAGTCGTTTCAGCCCACGCGGATATCAGGGCTTTTTCCACGTATAGGGCTGGCTATACGCGGAAAAACCTCCCAAAACCGCGTACATTCATGGCTGTTTTGCAAACAGTCGCGTATGTGGCCGCGCACAAGGATTTTTAAGGTAAATAATGACCAAAAACTACTTTTAATGTGTAGGATGGTTCTAGAATGGAGGGAGAGGGAACATGGAGATGTAGAAGAGGCTGTTCGGGGTGATTTAACAGCTCAACAAGATCTACGTGCATGTGGGCTATATAAGTTTTGGTGTCTTGGAAGCCTAAGAGCCAAACCAAGACTCCTACAAATGCTAGTAGATTACTGGGATCTAGACTCAGAGTCCTTTCCTATTGACAGGATGTCCCTCCCTATAGAGGTGGAGGACATATATTTCATTATTGGATTGTCCCAACGGGGAGAGATGGTGAACCTACGCTCTCGCTGGCCCACAGGTGGCCTAACCATTGATGAGTACATTGCAATATACTATTTTCTAGACATGGAAAAGGTTGGGAGTCAAATCCCAACAAACTCCATCCAGGTGCTAGGACTGAAGGCCATACTATTGGCACTTGGTAGGATAGCTAGTCTAGCATCACTCCACCAGGCCTCGCGGCCATTGATGTTCTATGCAGTGGATTGCATGAGACCCATAGTGTACAACTAGAGCACCATGTTGTTGAGTAACATGAAGTAGTAGCTCAGTGACTACAAGATGGACAGGGTGCAAAAATTCGGTTTCAATAGCATACTGAGCACGTTCTTCTTTGAGCGTGTACCGAGGCTAATCCCTAGAGTTGACGTTCCTCCACATGGGGTTCGATATACGGCCCAACAACATTGGGCAGATGCTATGCGCAGAATGGGTGGAGGTAGGGTGTCTAACCCCTACCCAGCTGACTTCTTTCCATGGTGGTGGCAGCAAATTATTGCCATCGATTATTATCCCTATGCGGGAATAGATTTTCGGGGAGATACACACATGCCCCTACCACCAGGAGCAATATACTGTGATATAGGTAACGAATCCCAAACCCTCTTTTTTAAGTTTTTTGAATTATTAAATTATTTTGTGTTTTTTGATATATTGACTCAAAAGACATGTTTTGGTGTGATGACACATAGTGATAATCTGTCATGTGTATGCATATGTTGGACCACGGCAGCCTGACGACTTTCCTCGTCATAGACGGAGGGGAAGAGGAGATGACATCATGGGTGTGGATGCAAAGCGGAGGCTCCAAAGAATCCACACAAACTTTGTACACTTGACACACAGGGTACCCATGGCGCAAGTCGAGGACTTGCCTGAGGCCATGCAGCAACAGGTGGTTGGTGTACCGCGAGCATGGGTTTGTTTGTTTATTCTGACGACTTGAGAGTGCTTCATTTTTGTACTACCGTGTATTATATTTTGGTGGCTCGAAAGCCCCATTTTTGTATTATGACACTTATGTATTATGATGTCACATTTTGGATGTTTAATGAAAAAAATTTATGATGATCAATTTTATTTATTTACATGTGTGTAAAAATGTATGTTTGTGATATGCTTATGGTCTATGAAACAAATTCCAATCTAACACATAGTTATCATATGAGTCAGCAACTTGATTAAAAATTCTTGAAACATGTATGTATGTTATGTTGTCAAATTGTCGTTCTAACAATCTCACACACAAGAATCTTCGTAATAATGTCAGATCCCTAATACGATACAAGCCATTAAGCTGTGACACTACTAACTGCGAATCAAGACGTACCTCAAGAGAGAGAACACCATGTGAAATGGCATCCCACAATAGATTGATAACAACACTATACTCAGCAACATTGTTTGAAGAAGGCCATAAACATACCCCTCCTGAAGACAATACCTGACCCATAGGAGTATAAATCACCCAAGCAGCAGAGGATAAGTTTTGAGTGTGGCAGCTAGCACCATCAGCGAATCCTATGTAAGCGGAAGACTCCATTGACATCTACCATAAGAAACGAAAGCTAATCAACAAACCCAATCACCATAAGAAAACCTAACTATGCAAAAAATTGTACAATAATATACAATAATCAACTTTGGTTGAAGATCATGCATAGTATTTTTTAAGATAGAGCCCATTTCTAGGCTCCGCCAAGGTTGTCCCTTCATAATCCACCAGCTCATAGGTGCCCTTCTCTAACACACGTTTGACTACATAAGGACCATGCCACATGGGATTAAACTTCCCTGCCCCCAAGGGTTCTTTAGCTTGATCCCACAAAAGGACCAAATCACCTTCACTAAACCTCCTTGGACGGATAGATTTATCATATAGTACCTTAACGCGACGCTTATTTACCTCTAGAGCCACTACGACATCTCGACGCTGCTCTAAGTGGACCAAACATTCCTCCAATGCGAAAGTGTGGTAAAATCTCTATAGCTAGCTTCAAGGAAGGGATTTCGCATTCAATAGGCAAGACAAACTCCACTCCATGTATGAGCTGATATGGAGAAAAACCGGTGGTAGTCTTAACCGCGGTCCTATAGGCCCATAAAGCAGGATATAACATGATATGCCAATTCGTCTTGCTTTGTGCGATGGTTCGTTGGAGAATGGACTTAAGTGATTTGTTCACTACTTCAACTTGTCCATTCACCTGAGGGTAATAAGAAGAGGAGTGCTCCTACTTATACCCTAACTTCGAGGCCAACTCTTCCATCATTCTATTCTAAAAGTGCCTACCATGGTCAGTGACAAGCTCTTTCGAAATGTTGAACCAAGTAATAATTTGGTTGAATACGAAATGGGCGGTTGTCTCACAGTCGGATTTAACTGTGGGCATAGCCTCAGCCCATTTCGTGAAATAATCAACAGCCACTATAATATGATGATGCCCCGCAACCAAAGCTAGTTTGTAATCCATGAAGTCAAGCCCCCACTTGGTGAAGGGGCCGATGGTGATAATCGGATGTAATGGGGCAGGATGTGAACACATATTGTGTGCAAACACCTGGCAAGGGTGACACTTCTTGACCGCATTGACACAATCTTTGAAGATCGACGGCCAAAAATATCCCGCTCTCAATATTTTTTGGGCTGTAGAAAGCCCAGATAAATGACCACCACACACCCCTCCGTGGAAATCATTCAGCACAACCCCAGTCTCTTCATGGGTTAAACAACGACGTAAAATGGAATCTACCCCACGGCAGTACAAAGTGTTATCCATTATAAGGTAGTTCTTAGATATGTGACGTAATCATCGTCACTCATCCCGTGAAAGGTGAGTTGGGACCTTCAACATTTGTAAATATATGATGATATCCCCATACCATGGATCCAAAGTTGAGATAAGGAAAATATGCTCATCGAAAAATGTATCCTCATAAACCTCCTCCTCCTCCACACTTGGAAAATAAAAAATGAGCTCCGCAAAAATCAACGATTTCTTCGATTTCACTGAAACAAACTTGAGATTGAATTCTTGCAAAATAACAATCCACTAATTATACTTTCCCCCGATCATCCTTCTAGTGAGGAAAAACTGAAATGGATTGACATGAGCTACCACCAAGGTCTGGCGAAGGAGAATGTAATGTCTCAATCTCTGAACTGCATGAACGGTGGCTAAGGTAAGTTTCTCCACATGGGAATAACGGATTTTTGCATCTATAAGGTTCTGGGTCAAATAATATATGACATGCTCATGGAGCTCCTCATCCTCCTGAACCAAAACCATACCAATCGTCTCCATGGATGCAGCCACATAAATAAAAAAGTCACGGCTATAGTCGGGTGGAATAAGCATGGGGACCGATGCTAAGGCTTGCTTAAGAGCATCAAAGGACTCCTGGGCTTGCTCATCCCAACAAAAATTAGTGTCCTTATTTAAAAGATGCATAAAGCCTTTAGTCAAATTGGCAAAGTTAACCACGAATCTCCGTAATAAATTTTCCATGCCTTCCAAACATTGAAAATGTCTAATATTGCGCAGGGGAGACAATTGAAGTATTGCCTCAACCTTTAAGGGATCGACTCTTATACCCTCCTTGGAGACAATGAACCCTAGAAAGTGACCAGACTTCACGCAAAAGATGCACTTCTGAGGATTTAACCTAACCAGGTAATGGTGGCATATTTCGAATACTAATCTCAAATGGTATGGATGATGCACTCTCAACCGAGAATGAGAAGCAAGGTCATCCAAAAAGAATTCAATAATTGTTTTGAGATCGTGAAAAATCAAGGTCATAGCTGCTAAAATGTGGCTCCGGCGTTTTTAAGACCAAAAGGAATCTTCTAATATGCAAACGTACCCCAAGGATCAATAAATGTAGTTTTGTGTTGATCCCCAGGTTTGATCTGAATCTGATTATATCAGGAAAATCCGTACATAAAGGAAAATACCTCGCTTCCCACACTCTCATCCAAAATTTGATCAATAAATGGTGTGGGAAAATTATCCTTGGGACAAGCACAATTTAAATCACGGAAATCAGTGCATATATGGATCGTTCCTTGCTTCTTATCAACCGAAACGGGGTTTGAAAACCACTTCGTCAAGGGAATGGGATAGATAAAACTAGCTTTTAACAGCTTCTCTATCTCAGCCTTAATAGCGGGTGCTTTTCTAGGATTCACGGCATGCAAACGTTGTCGAATGGGATTCGCATTCGGATAGGTCTTAATTTCATGTTCGATAATAAGAGGGTCGATACTTGGAATTTCCTTGGATGACCAAGCAAAGATGTCACGAAACTCTTTGAACAGCTCGGTATACTCCTTAATCTCATCAGGGGAACAGTCCGTCCCAATGTAGACATTCTCAATTTTACCAGGATCGCTAGAGATTTTGCAAGGAATAGTAGGTGATATATTTGCCATGTTCACATCAACCATTTGACCAGGAGAGCTTAATGGAACCATGGGACTACCAATCTTCTCACTAAGAATCTACCTAAAGTCCTCACGCTCCAAATGGTCAAGATCGAAAAGAAAATAGGATATATGATGTAACTCTTCCCAAGGTGGCTCAACCCCAGACATGGCCTCAATAATGGCTTCATCTGATGGAAAAACATCATCAAGGCAATCATGTGCGTGAGAGGACTCAACTTCCCATACAGGTAGCACATACGGGTCCTCCTCCTCCGTCCGCGAAGAGGAAGGACTAAGCTCTGCAACACAATCAAGATTCACTTGATATGCCATCATTGCTGCAGGAAACGACATGTCCATTTCGACAGGTCCATTCAAAGGACTCAGTGAAGGAAGAATCCAAGGATATTTCATATAGGCAGTGGGAAAAGACACCGAATTCAATGAAGATGAAGCCCCACCGAAATTAGGTCTGATCATAAGAATGGGTGCAGGACAACTAAAGGTCCCCATAAGGGATGGATACATACCTACACCCACACTCCCAGTTGTCGGCTAAGAATGATCGATAATTGGGATAGAAGCTCCCGATGATGCATTAACACTCGGATTTTTGAATGATGTCTGATCAATCGTAACAATCTTCCCATTAAATGAAAAGCATACTACTCAAAATAGAGAAGAGGCTACAGCTTGCATCCTATACATCCAATTCTGACCCAGTAAAAGATTGTAATCAAGGGGCGCATCAACCACCTCGACCTTGATCGCGATGGTCTTCCCTCCCAAACGGACCTTAAGAGAAGGAAGAATTTTGTGCGGCCAAAATGATCTACCATCAAAGGCATTCAACATGTTAGTGGATTGAGACAACTCAGGAGAACCCAAACCCTTCCAGCACGACAAAGACATCACGGAAGTAGCAGCGCCTTCGTCAATCACAGTGCATTTGAGGGTCATGTTAAGACACTCTACATGAATCAATAGAGACACATAGTAAGGAAAGTGAGGCTATAGTCCCATGGTTTCAAACTTGATGACGAAAGAAGAGCTATCATCATTATCCCCAAGAGCAGAAAGCAAAGCTTTCCTTTGCAAAGGACAACTCTGAAGTACTTCAAGCACCGACATCGCACAAGGAGTTTGGCCCAATTCCTCGACAACAGAATAGTTATGGGTGGCTCGAGCATTAGGATTGTGATCCAAACGTTTTAGGACTCCCTTAGGAATGCAAGGTGCAATATCAGGTTTATACATAGGGTTTTCAATATGCAAAGGGCTCTCAGTTGGAGTGGGTTCTTTCCCAAGATCTAGTTGTGACAAACCATAGTCTTTTGCACAAGTCACAACCTTAGTATCATGCACCATGTTGATGGAACCATGACCAGTACTGGCTTCCGATGGATTTTTATCTCCACCTGACGCACAATGAGGATCATGGGTCCTCGAGTTCATATTTTGATTATGGGGTAAAGGGTTGGTTAGCACTGCTAGGCCCTGTGCTATGAACCTTGAGGCGTCTTCCATACGAGGGCACAAGTGAGTGAGGTGGTCATCCTTACACAATTTGCAAGGAAAATTAACCTTATGTTTAGACTGCTTGTCCCCACCAGCATTGCAGGTATTCTTGTCATTAAAATTGGCATTTTCATTCTTGTTCCCACCCTTACGATTGTTTTTACCCTTTTTCTTATTCCTTCCGGGCTGCCGGTTTCCCTTCTGGTCCGACGATTGCATGGAAAGTACACTCATCGTTTGGGTGGGTTGAGATGAAGCTATGGATTGTCCTGAAGTGGATTAATAAATAGAAAATTGACTCACTTGTTTCATGACTGAATCCGTAGGTTTGGTACTTGCACAACCCACAATGCCATCGGCATGTGGTCCAGGCTTGATCTTGGGATCAAAACTAGAACGCGGAGGGTTAGGTATGATCTCATATAACAGTCTAGATTGAGCATAAATCAAATCCAATTCCTATGCCCTAAAAATTACTTGTTCCTCGTTCTGGACTCCGAATGTAGAAACATCCTTCGCGATGTAAGGTAGCAACGATTTAGGGAACCACTCAATGAGAAAATCCGGCGGTATGAAAGCTTTAATCAACCTCTTCCATTTATGCCACTCTTGGATATGGTCTAAGATATGTGTGGCTTTGTCTTGTTGAAATGTCGATAAGAGTTTTGTACCAACGCCGTAACGCACAGGTAGGTGGAAGTGATTGAGGAAATTCATAGCAAGGTCATCGAACAAAACGAATGCCCCTCTCGGTAACTCTATGTACCATTTTGCTGCAGGCCCGATGAGGGTGCATTGCAATAGTATTAAACAAATTGAGTCATCATGTAAGGAATTAGAAGAGCACCAAAGGTGAAAAGTAGTGACATGTTCACTAGGATCTTCTCCTGCTTTGCCCTTGAAATTGGGAATGTCCAAGGGAAGCTTGTTAAGGAGAGACGGCCAAGCCGGGTCATGAGATACCGAATCGTTCATTAGTATCGACAAGTCAGATAAATTTAACATTGCGAGGAAAGGGAGCCTAGGTTGAGCCGGTCTATGCCACACTCCCTGACAGTTTTGGTTCATATAAGCCTGACTACTATAAATACCATGGCCTTGGCCATAATATCCTCCTCTCGTTTGAGCCGTGTAGGGCTACATGGAAGCATTATGATGTGGTGTACCTTGACTATGTGATGCTACAAAGCCATAATTAGAGGAGTAAGTAGTTTGTTGATACCCGTACCCATAGGGTTGATAGCTCTATCCATACTGTGGTCCATAAGATTGTCCATGAGAAGCTCCATAAGATGTCCCATGAGAAGCTCCATAATTAGGGATATGACAAACCTCTTGCAATGGACCGTAAGACAATCCAAAAATAGGAATATGACCTCCCGAGACAACAGGAGGTACTTGACTCTAAGATACTACCATGTGAGTAGTCATAGTACGAACATGACTAGTAGCAACATTCCGTCCCGAAGGACCACGTGAATGAGGAGGAGGAAGGGTTGTCAAAAATGCATTCGAAGGAGTAGGAATTGAGGACGAAGGGACATGTGAAGGGATGTAAGTGGTATTCCCTATGGTCACTCGTCTCAATTATAGTATCCGCATATGACTACTAACACTAGGTCTAGGACAGACATGTGAGGTAGCTTCCCCCACCGGGATGGAAGGTGCAATGTGACTAGTGCTCCCAAATCTCTCCGCATGGAAAGGAATAGGAGTTCCCCCAGGCGTAGTGCAAGGTTCAATTTATAACTGGGCATGATGTGTCGGATCGTGTGAAGGGATATCAGGCATGCCATAACTAACATGACTAGTGCTTGTGGGTTCATGATGAGTCTCGTCGCCCGAAAACCAATACTGATGACCTATGAATGAGGTATCATAACCAGAATGTGAAGGTATTTCCTGTGAAGGATCATATACAGGAGTAGAATCTACATCCCCAACCTCTTGAGGTGGAGAAGACATCTTAGGAATCTCATCCTCGCGATCTCCCTTCGTGTGTCAATCAATGTGAGAAGTAGGCTGCCCGGACTGTCTATTTCTCTCTCCTAAAGGAGGAGGAGATGTGGAAGGTGGAAGTCCTGCTAAACGACAATAACAGTGAAGTGTTATACCCAAATCCACAATGACTCAAAAAATGAAAAAGACTCTCTCTAATTATGTAAACCCTATGAAAACTAGTGTGCACAGAGCATACACCTATACAATGTAAAGCCAGATCACAAGAAAATAAGGGTAGGATATGTGAGCTCCCGAATGAAGCAGGTATGTCTCGCCTAGGAGAGGCTTGAGACTCCCATACACAACAAGCGGAGGTTCATAACCAATTATAGTGGTCCTCAGCTTCAACGCATATAGTGACTGTGTTATCTGACCCCTACCTGGCCAGGACACCTGCAGAATAACCTCTGCAAAGTACCCCCTCGATAACCTAGGTAAGGCAACTAAGGTCACCTCAATATAATCAATGCTCAGTTGGACATTCGTAGGCATAATTGACCATATGGGCAGGGTAGCAAAGCCCAAAACTCCCGAAAGAGACCCCAGATACGAATACAATCCTGGAAATATCTCTGGTGCTACTCAGTTATGAATAGGGGCCATCCCAATCATTAAACGCTCACAATGCCTCGTGCTTAACTCCCTTGTAAGAGGAGGATCCTGAGAAACACTAATTATACCAAGGAATTTCACACTCTCACCTGGACAGACACATACATGTTTCGTTTAGTGGTCTTGGAGAATTTACTCAGAATGAACTATTCCAAGACCCTAAAACCTAATCTTGTTGGTGCACCCTATAAAAGAAAAGAGTGTAATTCATTTTATTATGCATTGATTTTAATTGGCTTATTACTCAAAAGGGAAAATGATCGTGCAACTAATGGTGTTATGACGCAACAAGAAGTAAAATGCACACCTAACAATCAATGCAAATGCACCGTGTCGAATGAAAAACGGGGTATACTACTACGACTACTACGTGAAATGCAAAATTTTCCTTCAAATGAAAATGCAATCATTCCTATATGAAAACCTGACTAATACTTCTCCAAGCAAACCTAGTGCAAGTACCATGCAAAATGCAAAATGCAATAATGCATAATGATGCAAAAAAAACAAATATTTTTGTATTTTTTTAATTAAAATGAGATAATAAAGCAAAAGAATGACTCTACCACCCCTAGACTCTGTAAGCACTATCAAACAGCACCCACGCAAAGCACTAAGGTAAAATAGACCTAATGCACTAATCCCAAAACAAAAAATAGAAAATGCAATGACAAGAACATTCTCAAAAAATTTCAAACTAAAAAGCGTCTCTGGTCAGAAACATAGATGTATACAGACTCTAGAAGCATCTAAGAAGACTCAGCAATCATCAAAACTCACCCAGCAACACTTAATCTTCCCCACAAAGGAAAAACCCAGGGCATACGCGACTGTTTGTAGAAAACCCGCAAATATCCCAGTAAAAACCGCGAGTACACGCAACTGTGAAGACAAAACTCGCGTACAGGAATAAAAAGAGATAAAAAAGAAGGTAAACAGAAAAGCTGAGACAAAATTTACTCCTATCAGACACTACCAGGCAAACATGCCCCCAGGCCCGACTCAGAAACAGAGAAATCAGAGCAATTCAAGAACATTGAATGCCGATAAAAACCCCCAAAGAAAATGACTAGCAACTCCCCAATATGGTTGCCAATTCTGTTACGGAGAAAACTTCCTATGGCTTGGGGTACCACAACAGATAGAGTAACCGTAGAAATCAATTCTTTCCCATATGCAAGAGAAACCAAACATCTAACACTAAAGGATCCCGAAACATACCTTATTCCGAATGGTTGATGTAGATCCCCGTTGAGCTTTTCCACTCTCGCTTGTATTAGCAATTTTCTCTCTCAACATTCAGCAAACAAGACAAGCATGCTATATAATTGTGTCATACCTACTCTAGCATATAAACATTTAAAAGCATCCATGGATTCAATACTCATTTAAATACACATTATTGGACAGGAAAAGATATTTATATTAATATAAATCAGAGATAACAATAGTGACTACCTCTGTCGGCACATCTGCGAATCGAAGAAACTGAGTACTCCACCTGGGCCTCCACCACTTCAATCCTCCATCTCTTGATAGCAAGCTCACAAGCAAAGGCAAGCTTGGGAAGAACACAAAGTGCTCCAAGAGACAAAGGGATGCAGACTCAAGTATAAGCTTCGGCAACAATGGACTATAGTTTTCTTACTCTTCAATCCATCTCCTTTCAATGTATCCAAAGGGTTCCTTATATAGTGCTTCAATGGGGTAATGGAAGGTAAAATTCGAGCGATCTCAAGGCATATGGAAGGCCAAGAGACAAGTCACTCAGATCCACATCAAGGAAAACTCCAAAACTATTTGGCCTTTTGCACACATCCTGATGTACACGGGTTTGAGGGTCATATCCGCGTATATACGCTATAATAGGTTTAAAAGTCATGTATAACAAATAATGCATGTTTTTAGGGATGATCTTGGAAACATCAAAGGTACAAAAATGGTTCATGGGGTCTAAAGAGTCTACAGAGGGACAAGGACGGCCATAAAGGTGTGATCCACCATGTGTGGTAAAATCAGCTGTAACACAGGAATTTAACAAAATACTGGAAAATACATTGACAAATATTTGTAATGTTCAAAGAGATGATTGGGATCTTAAAAATTCTGCAGTGTTATGGGCATATCGTACAACTTGTAAGAAATTGGCAGGACACACTCCATTTTTCTTGGTGTATGGGAAGGAAGTTGTGATGCCGATGGAGTGCATTGTACCGATTCTAAGAATTGATGCAATCACAAAGATGATAGATGTTGATGCTATCGAGGAGAGATTGTTGCAACTTGTGCAGTTGGAAGAAGAACATTTTGACACAGGGTATCACCAAAATGTTGAGAAAGAAAGACATAAGGTATGGCATGATCGACACATTAAGAACAAGTAGTTTTAGGTTGGAGGACTTGTTCTTATGTATGACATCAAATTTTTCAAGCATCCAGGAAAGTTAAAAACACATTGGTTAGGATTGTATATCATCGAGGAAATCACTGATGGAGGTGCAGTGAAATTACAAAAACTAAATGGAACACTAGTTAGAGGACTGATAAATGGAATTCGGGTGAAGTTGTATCACGATAACAATGAATTGGTAGCATAAAAAATAAAAATAAAGGTTTTTCTTGCATACTACTAGTTTGTCGTGCAAAGAGAACAATAGAAAAAAGAGGAATACAAGACAACTTTGAGCCTTTTATGCAATTATTGTTCGCAGACTACTAAGTTCACTGCAGTAAGAAGAGAAGTCTCGATGAATTGGTGTCTGTCACAGATAAAAAAATGATGGCAAATACATTTATCCTGTCGTAAAAAAGGATATATGTCGAAGGAGGAATACAGGTCGCAAGGAGTGTGATGATTTTGCAAGTAATATGAGAATCACAGAAATGACAGCTAGAGGGAATTAATTTAAAAAGATCGATAGAATTTGGCGGCATACTTTTAAGTCGCTCCTGTCATGATTGCAATGACATCACATCAGAAAGAGGAAAGTTACATAGTAGTTTCTATGTGATGAGTCGCACAGTTGAACCACGTGATAGATTGTATTGTCATAATTCCATTAAACATCCGCGCATGTGAAGTTCGGCCAGAGCGAACAAGTAGGTATTACTTGCATTCACCCTTCATCGTCGATTCATTCTGATGCGTTTGAATGAGGAATTTCTCTCTACAACTCTTGGGGTTGAAGTAGGTTAGTTTTTTACAGAAGTATGGCTACTATGAATCCTAGTGACACTGCAGTCATAGACTTCACCATTGAAGCTATGCTACCTACGCAGATCATGGAAGATGTTGTTGGATACGTTCCAGCCCAGGCAGGGATGGGATTGGAAAGTGAGCAATTTCCAGTCATCCCTAAGATAAGGATATGAACCAACCTACCAGGTTCGTCAATGAAGAAGCGTTTTGGTTCCCGCAAGAGAAAAGTTGTCTCAACACTACTGATGGACGATGAAGAAGAAGCAACTAAAATTTGGTTACAATATGACATTCCACCTAAACTGTTGGATAGACTTGTGGAACAATTCACCAGATTGCATAGTATCCATTGGTAAAACCCGTTGATCTGAACCAGAGTTCGAATAACGACAAGCAGAGATAAAGGCCATCATCATCACCATCATTTGTACAAGAATCTCTAGATATACTTGGATATGGTGTTTAAACGAAGAAGATGAGGTGGTTAATTTCCACGCAGAAAAGGAATATGTCAACGAGATGGTATATTTCATCGTCAAAGAAAATGAATACGTTGATGAGATGGCATACTTCATCGTCAAAGAAACATAGAAGACAACCTGATGATGGATTTCATCGTCGACGAAGAAGAAGTTGATGAACATGGTCTTCTTGTGAGAGGGAAGAAGTCAAAGAAAAGAATTCCCATGCAAGCACTTCCGGTTTCATCTTCAACTTTCAAAATCGATGATGTCAATGAACTTCACCATCTCATTTGTCCTACCGCTGCAGAGCAGTAAATTTATGTGATAGAATAGAAAAGAAAAGTAGTAGCAAAATCTACAAATAAAATCAAAGAAACAAAGTCATCATGTGCTAAGGCTATAGACCAAGTTTCTCAGACATGGGAAGCCTTGATCGACATCGTCGAACTAGAGATAAAAATAAAAATAAAAAAGAGGTTTTTGCTCATAGACTGCTAGTCTATCGCACAAAGAGAACAACAGAAAAAGAGGAAGTCATGACAACTTTGAGCCTTTTATGTAGTTGTTGGTCACATATTGCTAAGTCTGTTGCAGTAAGAAGAGAAGTGTCATTGACTCGGTGTCTCTTGCAGATAGAAAAATGATGGCGAAGACACTTATTTTGTCACAAGAAAATATATCTATCGAAGGAGGAATACAGGTCGCAAGGAGTGTGACTCTTTTGCAAGCAATACGAGAATCACATAAATGACAGCTGGAGGGAATTAGTTTAAAAAGGTCGACATAATTTGGCGTCATACTTTTAAGTCACTTATGTCATGATTCCAATGACGTCATAATGAAAAGTGGAAGGTTACATAGCAGTTTGTGTGTGATGATTCGCACAGCTGACCCACGCGACATATTGTGTTATCACAGTTCCAGTCAATATCCATGCTTGTGAAGGTCAGACAGAGTGAACAAGTCGATATTACCTGCATTCATCATTCACCGTCGATTCATTCTGATGCATTTGAATGAGGAATTTCTCTCTACAACTCCCAAAGTAGATGTAGGTTAGTTTTTACATAATTATGGCTACTATGAATCCTAGTGACACTACAGTCATAGACTTCGTCGTTGAAGCTATGTTACCTACATAGATCGTGGAAGATGCTGCCAGATATGTTCCATTGCAGGCAGGGATGGGATTGGAAACTAAGTAAGTTCCAATCATCCTTGAGATAAGGACATGAACTGACCTATTGGGTCTGTCAATGAAGAAGAATTTTGGTTCCTGCAAGAGCAAAGTTGTCTCAGCACTACTAATGGATGATGAAGAAGCAATGACTGAAATTTGGTTACAATATGACACACATAAACCACTGGATAGACTTGTGGAATGATTCACCAAAATGCATAGTATCCATTGGTAAAACTTGCCTATCTAAACTAGATTTCGGATAACGACAAGCATAGATAAAGGACATCATCATTACCATCATTTGTACAAGAAGCTGCAGATATAGTTGGAGATAGTGTTTAAACAAAGAAGATGAGTTGGCTGATTTCCACACAGAAAAGGAAGACATCGACGAGATGGTATATTTAATCGTCGAAGAAAAGGAAGACGTTGATGAGATGGCATATTTCATCATCAAAGAAACTTAGAATATGACCAGATGACGGATTTCATCGTCAACAAAGAAGAAGCTGATGAACATGGTCTTCTTATGAGAGGGAAGAAGTCAAAGAAAAGAATCCCCAGGAAAGCACTTTGGATTTCGTCTTCAACTTTCAGAATTGGTGATGTCAATGAAATTCACCATCTCGATCGTCCTACCACTCCATAGCGGTAACTTTATGTGATCGAAGAGAAAAGAAAAGTAGTATAAAAATATACGAATAAAATCAAAGAAACGAAGTCATCATGTGCTAAGGTTGTACACCAAGTTTCTCAAACACGATAAGCCTTGATTGACGTCATCGAACTAGAGAAAGTCATAGAGGAGCTGTGTACAACTAAGACAGGAGTAACTCAGCTGAAGAAGGAGGTGAAAAAGCTACCCTTAGCAGAGAATATGGCTAAGGCAACAGAAACAAAGAAACTCCAACAACAAGTGACGATGTTGCGCACACAACAACATCAACATGTAGATAAAGACACAGAGTTACAGGCCGAAGAAGAAAGGATTACAAGCATTATTCATCCTATACTTCAGAGGCTGCAACAAGCAGTGGAAGCATTAGGGCTCGTTTTGTCAAAAAACCTCAGTTCCGATCTTGTGGAAAACTTGGAGAAAGCAGAAGAAGATGTGCGACAAGAGATAGAAGAGGTAATGAAAATATTCAAATATTTTCAAGGTAAAGTCGTCCCAATCACACAAGTAGAACAACAACATTCGGTGGATCGAGATGTGCCATGGGTGAGTGTTGGGGGCTTGTTGGCCCTAGGGAGAATTAGGTACAATTCAATTGGAATTTTTCCCAAGTATGAAAAGAGTCAGGCCGCAGGAAGGGAGAAAGGAAGTTGCGATAGAAGTAAAAGAACAAGGAAGAAGAAGTTGTGAAAGAAAAATCCAAGGAAGAAAGAGCTAACATAAGTGGAGTTCATGATAGAAGTGGAGTTTTTGATAGAAGAGGAGTTCACGACAGACTCATGAGTTAGTGACAAAAGAGGATATCATGACAGAAGAAGACCTTGTGATAGGATAGAAGTCACGATAGAAGGGAAAACCGGGACAAGATGAGTTGCGACAGAAGAAACAATGTCGGAAGGACTGTAGTGGTGCAATGACTGAAAAGGAACAGTTTGGAAATATCGTGGGTACAAATTCATCTAGAGTCGACAGAAGCCGCACATATGAAAACATATTTGTAATTCAGGTTGTTAGTGCCTATTGATGTGTGTTGCTAGAATATGAATGACAGCCTATCGGCTAACTATATGAAGTCGGCTGAGAGAGACATGTAAGAGTCTATAAGATAATAAAAAAATAGGTTGTGTGTGGGTTGTGCTCTATTACCTTGAGGAAGGTCGAGTTTCCTGGGTTGCTTAGCGATTTATTGTTGTTTCTTAGCTAGTATATCAGTAGAGATTCAATTAGTTTTGGTAAAGAGTCGAAGAATTCTATAGCTGAGTGCGGAGAGTAGTAGAGAAGATCATATTGATCCAAGCTATGTGTGCATCAACAGTACAGTGGAAGAGTGGAAGAGTCAAGAGTCGTAGATTTATAAAAGAATTTGATTCGATCCAGGATGTGTGCGGATCAATAGTAGAGTCAAGTAGAGAAGAACCAACGACAGAAGACCAAAGAGCATGAGAGGAGAGATAAATCTGTATATATAGGAGAAGAATATCTAGACCAGAGTTTCCAGCTCTGTGCACAGACAAAAAGGTGCCATATGTTTCTCATGCCAGATAAAGAGCACCTTTGTGGTTTTTCCCAGATGGGTTTCTATGTTAGATATTGTGTTGAATATCTACATGATAAATTTGTTGTGTCACATGTATGTTTACTGTGAAAAGTGTTTATGTATTTATTTGCAAATGCGTTTACATGCATCTGTCGCACTATTGTAGTTGGAATCGCTATACTCCATTATATTTCCTGTTATATTATATGATGATGGTTGAATGGAGTCACATCTTAATTGTAGATAATTAGCATAAGGTTTACACCCACTGGCTTCAGTTGAGTGCCTTGGTAGAATTCCAAGGAAAGAGATACCCCCATCCAACTACAGAAACCTGGTTCTAGAAGTTACCCATTGAAGAGATATCTCGAATGAGACTGCAATTGCGTCGCAGGTGCTGTCGACTGAGCCTTGCTCTATCGGGCCGATATCTTGGGCTTTGTTGCGCGCAAAAGAGGGACTAAACCTAGGTTGAAGACACAAGAACGCCAACAACGACTCATTCTAAAGGTATATTAACGATACTTGAGCTTAGATTCACATATGTATTTTGGTTTCAACTTCATAGATGATGTGGACATATATGCCTCTTAGGTGTATATGTGGTAAACTATACTCCTTTTATGCAATAAAAAATGTAGAGTGTTTTTCATCTAAATAATCTAATGAATTGTGAAATTGAGATGGATAGAATAATATATAACATAATTTTGCTTAAGTCGATGGAAGTTAACAGAATCAATGTTCAAAGTGAGATTAAAAATGTTTCTGCAAAAAATGGACTACCAAAATCTATAAACACGAACCGTGACATTTGAAATTTTATCAAGTTTTCGAAAAGACTTTTGTGCCTTCAAAATTTGTGAATATATAATATATATAATATACGCCGAACTATTAAATAATATTTAACTTTTTTCTTTCTGAATCAAAATTAGTAATAAAACAAGATTAAGTTGCAAAGCAACATAGTCCCTACCCTGCATAGGGGATAGAAACATGGTCACTTTAATAGCCAAGGAATGATAGCAAACATTGCGCCCTGCATAGGGGATAGAAACATGATCACTTTAATAGCAAAGGAATGATAGGAAACATTGTAAGCATGGGTTGATCTTGTAATAATGAAAACATATGCTTGGTTCCTTTTTTGAAAAGTAAAAATATAGTTAAAAAATTAATCAATCATGGGTTGATCTTGTAACAATGAAAACATATGCTTGGTTGCTTTTTTGAAAAGTAAAAATATAGTTAAAAATTTAATCAATGAAAAATTATAAATGATGTGAAATAAATAACCAGTAACAACAAATAAGTGCAATAATTAGTAACAACAAATAAGTGCAATAATTACTATTGATCATGATGATTTGAGGGCATTAATTATTATTGATCCTGATGATTTGAGGGCATTATTCATTGTTTCACCATTATATTTTACAACTCACAAATAATAAGACGTAACTGAAGGTTACATAGATGATGATTTGAGGGCATTATTCATTGTTTCACCATTATATTTTACAACTCACAAATAATAAGACATAATTGAAGGTAAACTATGTAGCAATTCAAGAAAAACAAGTTGGAAGAACCGATGAGACAAAAACGTCAGCAAATTCCAAGGCTGAAAATTTATCAATTGAGTTATATTTTTTCTCTTGGAATCGGAAGTAGATATTCTCTTCAGATTATTCCATTCTTTATTCATTGTTTCACAATTATATTTTACAACTCACAAATAATAAGACGTAACTGAAGGTAACCTATGTAGCAATTCAAGAAAAACAGGTTGGAAGAACCAATGAGACAAAAATGTCAGCAAATTCCAAGGCCGAAAATTTATCAATTGAGTTATATTTTTCCTCTTGGAATCGGAAGCAGATATTCTCTTCAGATTATTCCATTCTTTCTTTGTCTATCTATGACATTTTATATTCACCTTTACACCGCTAAGTTATATGATCAATTGAGTTATGTTTTTTTCTCTTAAATAAACACATGGGTTTTAGAGACCTTTCGAAACGGTTGAAGAAATGATATTACGTCTCATTTTTCTACTCGTTCACATTACAACTGCCTTTTCTATGATTGGAATATAGTTAACTCCAAACCTTTCATAAAAAGAAAAAAATACAGGGATCTTTATGTCAACGGAAACAGTCGACAACAGTGAAAAATATATTAAAAGTAGACAAGGGATAGATATACAATGCACATATTAAGCATTGGAAAAAATATCCATGCCCAGTTTGTATTTGTCTATGAAATCTAAGCAGCTTGAAGTACTACGTAAATAGTGAATTTCTGATTGTGCAGTCATAATTTTTATGATGATAATCTAATGAATCTCATAACATTTGTGTTTGGTAAAAGCGTGCAATCGTACAATACCAGTTAGGCCTGGAATTTTTAATTTTTTGGTTGTAGTTAGGTTTATTGATGGTTTGGCTTTGCTTCCTAGTATCTTTGTGTACATAAATACCTATTGTTTTTTAACACTGAAAAGAGAAAACATATTTAACTGATCTGTGTCCCTTCCTTTAGATATCATCAATACCTGTCTTAAATGAAATAATAGAGAATTGCTTTTTTGTCTGGCAATTGCTGCCCCATATGTTTTTGATGGGCTTAATTGCTAAAAAAAAAAATTGGAATTTCTGTACCAAATTAAACTAAACAAACAAAACACTCGTAATAATGTTACGCTCAGCGCCATGGATCATGGGTAGTTGTAGAGTGAGTCATCTAACAAGGGGACAATTTTCGAGTTTGGCGGTGTGTTTTTTCCGCTGGATTTTTGTATATTGATATTATCTAATTATGGTTAATGGACTTTGCTCTTAGTTTCTACTCATTTTTCAATGCTTTCACTGACATTCACACCCTCCCATATCATCATTGTACACATTTTACAACGGTCTATCTTATCTGCTGTCAGTCTGGTTGTAAATGCAGTTGACGTGACCCATTTATCTTAAAATATACCACTTAATTTTAACTCAGCATAAATTTGTGTGATATTTCAATTATTAAAGGTAGATAGATTCTTTAATTTTCCAGGATACTACAACCCTAAGTTGAACTCTTATCTACCAGAATTTTGACCCAAACAAATATTAAAAATCATGCCTCTCATGGTGATGGTTTTAACAGAAATATGGTTTTGTCAATGGATATGATTTGTGATTAAGAAATTTCATAATCGACTTTGGATGTGGAGGCCAAAGATGATGATTTCACATGGGCGTTCAGGAAGTTCTTAGAATACTTGGACCAAAACTCTAATTGTATCTGAAATCCCCAATGGAAGATCGCAGCTAACTAGTTAATAGCATTTTATTTACACAATATCTTTGAAGATTAACGACATACCATATATCACTAGTGATGCAGTGACAAATTTGAAGAACAACGCCATAGCTATGGCCACTCTGGCTACATTTGATTGTGACATTTTCTTGTAAAAGTTGCCCACATCTGGTTGTGATAGTTGCTTGTAAAAGTTTATTTTTCCCATGAGTAGGCCTCCCTTCAATTGCTCCAGCAATGGCTCCACTTTTTTTCTCTCCAGTGCAATTTGGGATATCCGAACATATCAACACCGGGCATCTCTTCTCACTCATAGAAACCATTAATGTACAATCTTTGAAACTTTGTCAGCTGCACCAAACCTTGTATGCCGCTTTAGGTTGACACATTCATATGCCCACAACACCTCCTAAGATACCAATGTTTTAAGCTATTTGTGCCGGCTAATAAAGATTAACGATTGAGAATAGCTATTTGTCTGTGTTACACTTAGCAGAACCTTCCCACATATGGGGAAGCGAATATGAAATCTCCAAAGACTTCTAATCAAAGTTATAATAACGAAAAGAAGGTCCAATAAGCATCTATCGAGTGGAAAAGAATAAAAATGCACCAGACTTATGTCAATGTGGTTGTATTATTCCCATTGTTAACCAGGTTCTTAATGATAGGGTTGGAAAAAGGTTTTGCGACCTAGGATAGAGCACTCAATTCCTTGTGGCCCATGTTTGCCTTGTTCCGCCCCTCTGCGACCTGGGATAGAGCACTCATAATCTTATCCCATCTTATCGCCCCATTTTTTTAGCCTGCAATGTGATGCTCTCTATGCTCTCCAATGGCTTGGGCCAAGTGGTCAATCCAACAACATAACAATACTTCAATGGTTCTCCCTCTCAACCATGGACATGAGCTTGTATTTATAAGGTTCAATGGATAGGGTTGGTTGAGATAATTGTGGATGAGGTGGCCTCTAAGATCATATGATGGGGGATCTCGAGCTCAACTGACCCACAATGATAGGGATAAGGGAGGACACGAGGCTCATGATCTAGAAGCCTCAAGAATCTTCTCTTTTTCCTATTTTACCCAGGGTACCATGTTTCTCCTCTTATGACAGAGCGGTTTAGGAAAGAACTGCTTATGGACCAAGGGCAATAGGCGATGGCATCGCTTATGGAAAACAACAGAAAGGTGGTACGAGCAAGGAATCACTCCTAGCTAACAAGGAAAGCACGGTGCTGGAAATTTTCATGAAAGATTGACAAACAACATGGGTTTCCACTCCAAGTGCTGGTATTCAGGGAAAGTAGGTATGTCAAAGGTCTTATCACATGATGATGACAAGATTTTGGTATAACCAAGGGAGACCAAATCGGCCCTCTTTCACTGGTTCTAAATTGCTAACTGAAGACATTCTTTATTCCACACAAACTGAGATTTTGTTTGAAATGACTTTTACATAGCTAGTGATCCATATAGGGTTTAGTCTTACTATCATTAAAGGAGCATCGTAAGCCCTAGTTGGTTGTTCTATTTTACTGGTTGGTATATATAT
>LPNX011223055.1:114875-136607 GCA_001517045.1 Pseudotsuga menziesii
CAGCCCTTTAAATATACCACAGATGGGGCTTGTTTTGGCACATTTGGCATTATCTTGGTGTGAGGGTTTACCATACTGGAGGTTGCATTCAATTGTAATTCCATTTCAAGCATAGGATATCTATTTGGCCCTCATCCCTTCATAGTCATTTTGCATAGGGTTTTCATTTGAGGGTTGCATAATTAAGACTGCATTGGCCAAATCAATCGTTTCTTTTTTACTCGAATCTACTTGAAAACATTAAATGTTTAGCCATGAAAATTGTATTTTTCTTGAAGAATAATTTACATAATTTGTGATCCATATAGGGCAGATTTTTATGGTCATTTATTAATATTTTAGGACCGGCCTTAAAACTACATGTTTGGCCCTCTAAATATGCTTTGGTTATGACAGTGAAACATAAGGGTTTGGATTGGAATCGTTTTATTTTGTTTATCATAATGAAGGTTGTACTCTACCTATATTTTCGTTTCAAAGACTGAAGAGAGATCCATTTGGCCTCCTTCATTTTGCATCCAATAACAGTGAGCTTGCATATGGCACTCATCTTTGAGTTAAAATCATGAAACAAATATGAAGTATGAAGTCCATAGACAATATTTTGAAGTTATGGTATCTCTTTGCAATATGTTATGTTAAAAATTTTATTTATAACAAGTAATATGTTCTTACGATATCCTTAGTAAAATAAACTCTCATTTGTTCACTATTTTAATTACAAGGATTTGCTCCTTGTTTTATTGTCATTGGGTTAGTGTTCACCAAACCATTTATACCTCTCTACCTTTCAAACGTTCTAAATTTAGATGGATTTGTGCTTTTGAACTGGTACTAACTCTATTTGGTCTCTCTCCCTTTGAGTAGAATGGTGTTTACCTTAGTTGTCAAACTTGCATGGTTTCGAGTTAACCTTCCAAATGCTCAAAACCATCAAACTCTTTCATCACAAGTGAGCTTGGCCCTTCAAATATTCATTTGTTATCATACACCACTATATCGGATACATATATTTGCAATCATTTCTACCTTTAAAGTATCGTTCAAGCAAGCCTAAGAATTGCTCTATCCATTTCTAAAGGGAAGAAGCCAAGAGATCCAAAGCATCCTATGAGAAGGGAAGTATCACAACCTAGGGAAGATTTGATGGAGCAGTCAAAGAGAACCTAGGTAGGACCGAGGTAAGAGAATGGATATAGCTATATGAGAATGCGAATATCTACTCCAAACTTGGATTCGGTCAAGGTACTAACAACCAAGAAGAGCTAATGACAAAGACAACCATTATCCAGCCTGCGGTGCAACAATTAATGTTGTGACAGCTGGGCTGCTTTCCATTGGATTTCAAGTAGCTTCAAATTCAATGGTAAGCATCCCAGTAGCTTCAAATCTAGTGGCAAGCATCCTAGCTGTCGTAACAATTAATTGTTGCCCAACATGTTGAATAATTTTCGCTAATGGCAACCATCAAACTAATAAATACTGCAAAGGAGTGTGAGGTATTAAAAATAGAGGTTTTCATAGATTCCAAAATAGTCCTAAGATGGCTGGTAGAAAATCTACAAGTAAGAAATATTCATCATCGTTCCAGGTTAAGGTGAGTAAAGGAAATGGTCATAGAATCTTGCAAGGGAGGACAACACTTAAAGTCCTCAAGATTTATTTTCTATACTATAAGGTGGCTAATTTCCATTTAGGAATAGAGGATAACTTATTTCTTGATCTCTCTAGTCCTTTACATTAATTTTTAAGCAATTTCTTGAATTTCAGTTCTAGAAATTATGTTGCGGTCTCTTGAACCCTTATAAGTCAAATGAATGTTGGCCCTAGGGAGAGATAGGTAGAATTTAGTTGGAATTATTCCCAAGTGTGAAAAGAGTCAGGTCATAGGAAGTGAGAAAGGAATCTGCAATAGAAATAGAAGAACAAAGAAGAAGAAGTTGCAACATAAGAATCCAAGGAAGAAAGAGATAATAGAAGAGGAGTTCACAACAAAAGTGGAGTTCGCGATAGAAGACGATTTAGCTATAGAAGAGGAGTTCACGACAGAAGAGGAGTTAACGATAGAAGTGGAGTTCACGATAGAATATGAGATTGCGACAGGAGATAATCCGTGACAGAAGGGAAATATGCGACAAGATGATTTGCGATAGAAGAAACCATGTCCAAAGGTGTGCAGCAGCACAACAGATGGAAAGAAAAAATTCAAAAAATCGTGGGTATGAGGTCGGCTAGAGTCAGAATAAATCGCATGTATGAAAGCATCTTCGTAATTAAGGTCATTAATGCCTACTGAAATGTGTTTCTAGAATAGGAATTACAGTATGTCGTCTAACTATATGAATTCGGTTAAGAGCAACATGTAAGAGTCTATAAGAAGGAAAAACCCAGGGTGTGTTTAGGTTACACTTTGTTAGCTTATGGAAGGTTGGTTCCTGGGTTGCTTAGCGATTTTTTGTTGTTGCTTAACTACTCTATTAGTAGAGATTTAGTTAGTTTTGGTAAAGAGTCAAAGAAGTATGCAGCTGAATGCACATAGTAGTAGAGAAGATCAGGTTGATCCAAACTGTGTATGGATAAACAATAGAGTGGAAGAGTCAAGAGTCATAGACTTACAAAATAAGTTGAGTCAATCCAGGTTGTGTGCGGATCAACAGTAGATTCAAGTAGAGAAGAACCAGTGACTGAAGACCAAATAGCATGAGAGGAGAGAGAATTCGGTATAGATAGGAGAAGAAGATCTAGAACAGAGTGTGGAGCTCAGTGCACAAACAAAAAGGTGCCATATGTTTCTCATGCCGAATAAAGAGTGCCTTTATGGTTTTTCCTGAATGGGTTTCCACGTTAGCTATTGTGTTGAATATGTACATGATAAATGTGTTGTGTCGTATGTATGTTTACTATGAAAAGTGTTTACATATATGCTTGAAAATGAGTTTATATTCATTTGTCGTACTCTTGTAGTTGGAATCACTATACTCCATTATATTTACTCTTATAGTATATAGTGATGGTTGAATGGAGTCGCATCTCAATTATGCATAATTAGTATAAGGTTTACACCCACCGGCTTTGGTCGAGCGCCTTGGTAAAATTCCAAGGGAAGAGAAATCCCCCAGCCAATTTCAAAAACTTGGTTCTAGCAGTTAACCACTTAAGATATATCTTGGGTGAGACTGCATCTGCATTGCAGGTGCTGTCGATTGAGCCTTGCTCTCTCGGGCCGATATCTTGGGCTTTGTTGCGTGCAAAAGAGGGACTGAACCTGGGTTGAAGACACATGAACACAAACAAATGGTTTTGTTGTTGGGACCTACATCATTTTGGTGAGGGATGTGTTGTGGAATCCAACAAATCTTGAAATCCAAGACTAGGTGGGTTCTAAAGCATTAGAATTAGCACAAGAAGAGAATAAAGGATCTGGGTTGAATTCAACAAAGTGGTTGGGCTGATACATTTATAGGAATATTCATAATATTTTCTTTTCAAAGTTTCCTATCGTATTACATGAGTGGTTGTCAAAGTTAACAACCCAACAAAGAAATTTTCAAGGAGGATAACTGACGAAGTGGAATTGTCAGTTGATTCAGCAGCTGAATATTGTTAGCAACCTTGTGTCAAGAGCTCTTGATTTTTGGGTAGATAACATTTTGCATGGATATATTACTAAGTTTGTTGTCGACACAATAATATTGTATAGTGAGACAGAAAGAAAACTTTTCCAAGGACCTCGAGGAAGATACTTGTCATCTTTGAAAACCTAGATAAATATGCCCGTATGAAAAAAAAGAATCTTGAGAATGTGAAAGTTAGAAGAACTGTGCGCATAAATTTGGATATGTCGTAGACGAAGTGTGGGAAAAATGGATGAAACTAAGTTGAAATGTTCCCTGGTGAGAGTGGGACTGAACTGGATGCTGGATATTTGAGAAGTGGAAGAATATTTTCGTCAGGAAAGAGAAGAAATATAGTCACATGAAGAGGAAGTTGTAGTACGACCAAAGGAGAAGACTACGAGCTCGCGTCGCACTTTGGCGAAGGTTCTTGCAACAAAAAAGAGGAATATCATCCGATATTTAAAGAAGAACAAGTAGAATAAGTAGAAGCTCTAGATCCAAAGCATGAGTATGATACCCCTACAACCCCGCACACATCACCAGAGGTAAGATCTAGGAGTTTAGAAAGACAAAATCTGAGTCGTAGTGCATCACAGAAATTAAAGAAATCAAGCAGTTACCTACAGAGTCTGTCTGGGACTTTGACCAAAGATTTAAGACATTGATGGACAAAGTAAGTTTTCAGATGTGAGACATACAACACAAGGAATGGTTCATTGTCGCGTTGTTTCCACACATATGAATCCCATTAATGCAACACAAAATAGTCCCACATACTGAAGCTATGGAGACAACCGTGAAGTTAGAGTCCTCACCGGAGAAACAAGTGCAGGAATGATGCGGATTCAATCACAACTAGCTAGCCTTATGTTGCAATTCCAGGACATTAATAAAGGGAAATATGTCTAGGAAAAATTATGGTGTGCAAGATGTAGAACAGAGGGGAACCATAAAGATAATTTCCTAGTGCTGATGAACTATATTGCAGCAGGAGCGTCGAACCCAATAAATTCCCAAGGGATGCCTTGGTGTAGAATATGTTAGACTTGAGGCCATAGGCTGGAAGAGTTCTTATACTTATAGAAGATTGTAAGTACATTGGCTAGTCTGTATTGTAAAATTTGTAAATCCATAGGACATGATGAGAAAGATTGCAAAGCACTTCAACTATTGCAAGAGAAGATAGTGTACACCTACTTAATGAAGAATGACGAGCAAACATAAGTTGAACGAGCACAAGATCAATACCCACCTGATCAATATCCATTGGCCCAATATCAGCAACCATAGTATCCTCAGCCACAATATCAACAAAATCAGTATCCACCGTAGCAACAATACTCTCAAGCTAGGGGGTGGAAATTTTCGGGGTCAAGGACAACAACAACAAGGAGGAGGAGGGTTTGGTCGAGGAAGAATCCAAGTCATATGTTATAAATGTGGACAACCATGAAATTTTCTCAATATTGTGTGAGTCTTGTGAAGACATATTCGTATTGTAAATCATTTTACCATACTGTCGAACAATATCCACAATTTATTGTGAAGTGGCAGGCTCGAATGGTGAGAAATCCCAATCCTGCGCAGAATCCCAGCCCGAATTCTGACCAAAACAACCAAATGATTTATGTCAATCCAACAGAAGAAAACATTGTTGTCGTAACAAGAGGAGGTGTTGCGACTGGAGCAGGTCAAGATATGCAGCATGGACAACTGCAGGTGCTACCGATGACACAAAAGAAGGTATCATTCGACATCCAGAAAGAAAAGAAAGTATTCTTGGATATGCGACCGAAATTTTTCGAGAAGAATCAAGTGTTGACATCTGGAAGACCATTAGTGCAAATGGCTGATAAATTTGACCAGCTATTACGAAGGAAACCAACGGGAAAAGTTAATAAGCTTAAAGAATTTTTCAAAATTTGCTTATCGCTAATCCATAATAAAGATGTTGTTGTAGAATTGATAGTACTGATAGAAGAAGCTCAAGAAGAGTTGCAACCCGATAGAAGAGTTAACCATTTGGGAAAAAGGTCAAAAACTGGTCACAAATTGTGAATGAATGCGGAAATAGATGAATATGATATGGATTATATCATTTTGGACCTAATCTATGACGTCAATATTTTGACAAGATAGACATGGGAAAGCATGGGAAAACCATGATGTGATTGGTCTCCCATTCAACTAAGGATGGAAAATCAGTCAAACATTCTACCTATTGGTCAACTAACTCAAGTATCTGTCGAGGTGGAAGGATTAATAAAATATGTGTATTTCGAGGTGATCGACATTGTCAATGATACAAACCCATATCCTACATTTTTGGGAATCGACTAGGCAATAGACAAGCATACCATCATAAATTTCAAGCGACGAATATTGTCATTTCAAGACACAAAGATAAGGGTGGTCGCACCAATTGACCCGCTGGAAGGACAGAGATATGTTGAACCAGTGCACAATGAAGGACAAGATGATTACCTCGATCACATATATAACGTCATGTCTTCGAGAAATGACTATATAAATCCAATGGTTGGCGGAAATATGAGTTGGTGAAGTGTTAGCTCTTGTACATCTGATTCGGGTGAAGCATTAGAAAATTGACAAAATCATATCCATGAAGTATCTATGAGAAGATGCGCAAGAATTACAAAATTTATGTGACGACTGGGAATTTAGGCAAGCGAGATACCTACATATGAAGGTTTACCTAACCTTGCGTATTTTCTAGGAAAATTTGAAGCAAAAGTTATAGAATCACAACGATTATCTGCTTTGGACTTTGTGCTGAAAGCTACACCTGCTAGATGGCGGGGTACATATAAACAATATATCTCTGAATGACTGCAATGTAGAAGATTGCTACAGATTAGTTTTGGAGAAGAGATTAGTTATAATGCTCGAAAACATACAGGATTGACAGATCCTATAGAAAATATTGAGTATTGTCGTGCGACATGGCAAGCATATGTAATACAAGAATGGGTTCATCACTTTGTACATACATTGGATATGATACCAAGAAATTGGTATACATTAATGGAGTCACGACGAGGAACTCTTAATTGGGAGAGTTAGTTACTATATTCACACATACATTTGAGTTTGCAGATGACCATACTTCAATTGATGTTGCAGTGCAAGTGATGAAAACAGAGATATTTGAAGAAATCCTTGTTGCAACGATAGACTTCCACTAATGCAGCACGAAAATCCACCATTGGATGGAATGTTACAATGTGACGGGAAAACCAGATGATGATGACCTACTCAATGTCAAAATACCTGAGTCGGAAGGTATGTGTGAAATAGAAGGACTTGGTATTTCTAGTGACCAATTCCTAAGCCCACTTAAAATCAAGAAAGTTAATATTAGCTCGACAGAAAATCCAAAGTTTGAAAATATTGGAGATTAATGGGATGATGAGACTTTAGGAAACATCATTGATTTATTGCATAAGTTTCAAGATCTATTCCCTACCAAATTTTTAGATATGAAGGGGATAGTTAGAGATCTGGGAGAAATAAAATTACCTTTGAGGCTCGACGCAAAACCGATCAATCGATGACCATACAAATTGAATCCGTGATATAAAGAAAAGGTAAAGACTCAGATGGACCGAATGCTAGATGCAGGTATTATAGAATTTTTCGAAGAATCATAATGGATTAGCCTGATAGTAGTACAAGACAAAAAGGCTACGGGCGAAGTAAGAATTTGTGTCAACCTGAGAAAATTGAATGATGCTTGCTTACATGACATGTTTCCTATTCCATTTATAGATAAAGTACTAGAGAGTGTCAAAGGTCAAGAAATGTACTCGTTCACTGATGGGTTCTCTAGTTACCATCAGATCAGAATCGCGAAGGAAGACTGACACAAGACTACCATTGTGATAGAGTAGGATGTTTCCACTGTATGGTAATGACCTTTGGACTTAATAATTCTCCTGCGGTTTTTTATAGAATGGTAGTTGTTGTTTTTAAAGATTTCATTCACAAATTTCTTGAAGTCTACTTCGACAATTGGATGGTCTTTGGGATCATAAAAGGCCATATTGAGAGCCTTAGAATGATGTTGGAATGTTGTCTCCAGTATCGAATTTATTTAAAATTGAAGAAATGTATCATTTGTGCCTCGTTTGGAGTCATGTTGGGCCATGTGGTCTATCACATTGGAATTTTGGTCGACCCAACTAAAATTGCAATCATTCTCGACCTACCACCACCTAATACAGTCAAGCAGTTTAGAGCAACACTAGGACACACGGGATACTATAGAAAATTTATCAAAGGATATTCTTAGGTGACTACTCCGATGGAAAATTTGTTGAAGAAATATGCCAAGTTCCATTGAACGGAGAGTTACCAAGAGAGTCTCGACACATTGAAGAATAAGATGGCTACAACACCCATGCTTTTATTTTTGGACTGGAAAAAGGAATTTCATGTTCATGTCGACATGTCGTCTATCGCACTTGGTGTGGTGCTAACGCAACCAGGAGAAGGGTCGATCGACCATCCCATTTCCTTTGCTAGAAGTTTTCAAATGCAGAAAATAATTATACCACGGCAGAAAGAGAAGGGTTAGCGATGGTGTACGCTCTGTAGAAGTTCAAACACTACTTATTGGGAGGACATTTCAAGATGTACACTGACCATTCTGCATTGAAATACCTGGTCAATAATCCAGTGTTGGGGGGGAAGATATGCCAATGGATTCTCCTCTTTCAAGAATTTGATTTTGAAGTAATTTTTGAACTTAGTCGATTAAACTTGGGACCAAGCCATCTTTTGAGAATTGAAAGCGGTGAAGAACCTAGTAATTTGGAGGATAATCTCCCTGGTGAGAAATTATTTATGATAACCATGTTTGATCATCAGTACTGAGATATCATACAAATTTTTAGTACGGGTTATGTGCCAGTTGAATTCACCACAACAAATAAGAAGAACTTGGTTGTGCGAGTTGCAGATTTCCAGTTGATCGTTGGACAATTGTATACGATGGGTACCGATGAGATTCTTTGCTGCTGTGTCTTGGAACACGAGCGACTAATGATATTAAAAGAAGCACATGTTGGTGTTGCAGGAGGCCATTACGTTGGAAAATCTACGGTGCACAATATTTTACAAGCAGGCTTGTGGTGGCCCACCATACATGTAGATGCCCGAAATGATTGTCACTACTGTGATATATACGAGAGAACTGGAAATACGTTGCTATGGGATGAAATTTCATTGGTACCTCAGGTAACATTGCAGGAAGTTGATAAATGGGTCATTGACTTTGTTGGCCCTATCAATCCGACAGGAAAGCGCATAGGTGAATGCTATATTATTACTGCAACTAATTACCTAACTAAATGGGTTGAAGCAATGCCAGTAAAGGATTTTACTGCTTCGACCGCTTCGAAGTTTTTGTTTGAAAATATCGTGACAAGATTCAGTTTCCCAAAGATTTTAATAAGCGATCAAGGTACACACTCTTTCAACCAGTTGATTGAAGAAGTAACGAAAGAATTTCATATTCAACATAGAAAAACAACGCCATATCACCCTCAAGTGAATGGTGTTGTCAAGGATGTTACGAAGAAAACTTCCTATGGCTTGGGGTACCACAACAGACAGAGTAAGCGCAAAAATCAATCCTTTCCCATATGCAAGAGAAACGAAAAATCTAACACTAAAGGATCTCGAAACATACCTTATTCCGGATGGTTGATATAGATGCTCATTGAGATTTTCCACTTTCGCTTGTATTAGCAATTTGCTCTCTCAACATTCAGCAAACAAGACAAGCATGCTATATAATTGTGTTAGACCTACTCTAGCATATATAATCAATAACATATAAGCATTTAAAAGCATCCATGAATTCAATATTCATTTAAATACACATTATTGGACAGAAAAAGATATTTCTATTAATATAAATCAGAGATTACAATAGTGACTACCTCTGTCGGCACGTCTGCGAATCAGAGAAACTCAGTCCTCCACCTGGGCCTCCACCACTTCAAACCTCCATCTCTCGATAGCAATATCACAAGCAAAGGAAATATTGGGAAGAACACAAAGTGCTCCAAGAGACAAAGGGATGCAGACTCATGTATAAGCTCTGGCAACAATGGACTATAGTTTTCTTTCTCTTCAATTCCTCTCCTTTCAATGTATCCAAAGTGTTCCTTATATAGTGCTTCAATGGGGTAATCGAAGGTCAAATTCGAGCGATCTCAAGGCATATGGAAGGCCAAGAGACAAGTGACTTGGATCCACATCAAGGAAAACTCCAAAACTATTTGACCTTTTGCACACATCCCGATGTACATAGGTTTGAGGGTCATATCCGTGTATATACACGAGAATAGGTTTAAAAGTCACATATAGCAAATAATGCATGTTTTTAGGGATGATCTTGGAAACATAAAAGGTACAAAAATGGTCCATGGGGTCTAAAGAGTCTACAGAGGGACAGGGAAGGCCATAAAGGTGTGATCCACCATGTGTGGTAAAATAAGCTGTAACAGATGCCCCCTAATGTGTGAGGTCATGGGGGTGATACGATGGTCGAAATACATTATAAGTACATTCCAGAAGTGGAGTGATGAAGAGCTAGGTGGAAGAACCAACCATCCAACAGTATAATGATCAAACTCTGCACATAACTGCAAGTAGATATAGCAGTCCTGGATACATAAGAGTACAATGGCCGTGAATAGACATGATACAAAACATGACATGTGTGGTCATCGCCACGTACAATATAGATAGATAAAAATCTCCATGATGAAGATATACAAAGGATCATGATCTTCATGAAATCTAAAGATATATAATGGATCAAGATCTCCATAATGGCTGGAAATATCTGACATACACTGAAATCAAGTCACGAAAGATGAAATCTCATGAACACTGGCACGATCAAGGAGGTAGCATATATGAAATTCCACCAATCTGGAAGGTCTTCTACACAATCCACTACGAGTACATGTCCTACTATGTGAATAGAGGTTTCAAGGTCGAACATAGTAGTCCATCGTCTGATTACCGGTCATTGACGTATACCGTTAATAGACGCAAGATCACCCACCGACAATGAAAATGGTAATCAAGGTACTAGAGTGAAAACTAACAAGTGTGAATAAATGTGTTGAGGTTGAACACTTGAAAGGATCCATCAATCAGGGTACATGGATGTATTCCCAAAACTGTCGATGGCGAGAGAACCTGCCACTGATGACTGCAAGTCTCAAGGCACTCAAAAATGACTCTAGATTCCTATCCCAAAATAAATGATCTGTAGTCGATGGGATGAAATCCGCTAGAAGGAGGGCATTAATGCATCCCTCATCATCCAACATGAGGTACTCAGCAAGGTTGTATAATGTGGAAGGACTCGATCATAATGTGCATGAACCAATATCAGTACCAAGAATGACCGACATGCAAAGTCAAGAGAACCGAGGAATGGCCGACTCAGGTTTCAACTTCCTTCGAACAAGAGAATAAAGGCGAATGGTGATTGAATGTAGGAAGCATAGACTCGATATACAAAACTGGGACATCTCTGCGACACAGGAGGCATCGACAGAGGCTCCATAGGGACTAGAAGCTTAACCAGTCGGTGGAGATAAACTCAGAGAAACGAGTATAGCTCCTAAAGTCAAACTATTAACCCAACCAATGGATGTGATATACAGTGCTCTGTTCAAAGACAACATGACTTGACTGCTGCCAAAGATAACATCTTTTCTTGTCCAGCTTTTTGGTTTTTGGATTTTTTTTGGATTTTTTTCAAATATTTTGAAAAGCTTGAAAAAGAATAAAAGTGCTTTATAGTTACAGACTAGGAGGAGACGATTTTCAATGGGAAAACAAACTAGTTCCAAGCAGTGGAACATACCTATGCTCAATGCAAGGACACATGTGTAGGATAATGACACTCGAGGGAAAGTACCCTCCCGGTAAAAATGGGGAATCATGCTACAAAGGATATATAAAATGGCTCTGCGTGGCTAGACATGAGACAAGCTCGGGCTATATAGCTGATAATCAAAGTCAAGGAAGTCGGCATAAGGCTCAATGAGGCAGGCAAAACTCATGATAATGCAATTACAACTTGACATAAGGGAGTCCTTGGGAAAAAGGCCAGCAAAAAGATTAAGAGGAGTATGAGGCTCTTGTGTAAAGACATGGCGATACTATACAAAGGACTCCCACACCCTAGAAAAAAAAATGTTGGCATGGGAACCAAATGCAATGAAGGAGCTAACTAGGGCACCCATGTATGTTCAAGCTCTACCATTCACATCATGTCACTTCTAAAACAACAAGAAGGTTTTGTGACAAGATAGAATGGGTTCGTACCTAAGGTTATAATGAAATGGTCATAAGGTCATGAAAAGTGAAAATGGATGTGAAATCTAACCTATATGCTAGTTTAGACATAATACCTAAAAGCAACATGATCGGGTCAAAACCATGGTCAAAATGGTGCTCAAAATGGACTCCTACATCATCAAATTAGTCCAAAACGGTCCAAAATGGTCAAAAACGGTTCAAAACTATAGAAAGGGGGTAAAAAATTTCAAAATTTTCAAAAAAATTCTATAAATAGTAAAAAATTCAAAAATTACATATCATTTGAAATTTTTACCCATTTGAGCTCAAAACCTCCAACACGAATCCCAGGAGCTTCGTCTGGCAAAATTCGACATTGTTTGTTCCAGGTAACTTGTCATGTCCTCCTCTTCCATTTTCATGCAATTTTTTTCAATTTCCATGGTCAATTTTGATTTTTATGCCAGTATAAAATAGTCGTTTCAACCCACACGGATATCGAGGCTTTTTCCACATATAGGGTTGGCTATACGCGGAAAAACCTCCCAAAACCGCATACATACATGGTTGTTTTGCAAACAGTCGCGTATGCAGCCATGCACAAGGTTTTTTAAGGTAAATAACGACCAAAAACTACTTTTAATGTGTAGGATGGTTCTAGAATGCAGGGAGAGGGAACATGGAGATGTAGAAGAGGCTGTGCGGGGTGATTTAACGGTTCAACAAGCTCTACGTGCATGTGGGCTATGTAAGTTTTGGTGTCTTGGAATCCTGAGGTCCAAACCAAGACTCCTGAAAATGCTAGTAGACTACTGGGATCTAGACTTAGAGTCCTTTCATATTGATAGGATGTCCCTCACTATGGAGGTGGAGGACATATATTTCATTACTGGATTGTCCCGACGGGGAGAGGTGGTGAACCTACGCTCTCGCGGGCCCGCATGTGGCCTCACCATTGATGAGTACATTGCAGTATATTGTTTTCTGGACATGGAAAAGGTTGGGAGCCAAATCCTGACAAACTCCATCCAGGTGCTAGGACTGAAGGCCATACTATTGGCACTTGGCAGGATAGCTAGTCTAGCATCACTCCACCAGGCCTCGCGGCCATTGATGTTCTATGCAGTGGATTGCGTGAGACCCATAGTGTACGACTAGAGCATCGTGCTATTGAGTAACATGAAGCAGCAGCTCAGTGACTGCAAGATGGGCAAGGTGCAAAAATTCGGTTTCGATAGCATACTGATCACGTTCTTCTTTGAGCGTGTACCGAGGCTAAGCCCTAGAGTTGACGTTCCTCCACATGGGGTTCGATATACGGCCCAACAACATTGGGCAGATGCTATGCGCATACTGGGTGGAGGTAGGGTGTCTAACCCCTACCCAGCTGACTTCTTTCCATGGTGGTGGCGGCAGATTATTGCCATTGATTAATATCCCTATGCAGGAATAGATTTCTGGGGAGATCCAAACATGCCCCTACCACCAGGAGCAACATACTGTGATATAGGTAACGAATCCCAAACCCTATTTTTTAATTTTTTTGAATTATTAAATTATTTTGTGTTTTTTGATATATTGACTCAAAAGACATGTTTTGGTGTGATGACACATAGTGACAATCTGTCATGTGTATGCAGATGTCGGACCACAGCGGGCTGACGGTTTCCCTCGTCATAGATGGAGGGGAAGAGGAGATGACATCATGGGTGTGGATGCAGAGTGGACGCTCCAAAGCATCCACACAAACTTTGTACGCTTGACACATAGGGTACCAATGGCGCAAGTCAAGGACTTGCCTGAGGCCATGCAGCATCAGGTGGTTGGTGTACCACGAGCATGGGTTTGGTTATTCTAATGACTAGCTAGATCCATGTTGTGCTACCACGATCAGAGCCCCTTCCTCCTCCACAGGCTTGGAGACCTGAGAGTGCTTCATTTTTGTACTACCGTGTATTATATTTTGCTAGCTCGGAAGCCCCATTTTTGTATTATGACACTTATGTATTATGATGTCACATTTTGGATGTTTAATGAAAAAATTTTATGATGATCAATTTTATTTATTTACATGTGTGTAAAAATGTATGTTTGTGATATGCTTATGGTCTATGAAACAAATTCCAATATAACACATAGTTAGCATATGAGTCAGCAACTTGATTAAAAATTCTTGAAACATGTATGTATGTTATGTTGTCAAATTGTCATTCTAACAATCTCACACACAAGCATCTTCGTAATAATGTCGTATCCCTAATACGATACAAGCCATTAAGCTGTGATACTACTAATTGCGAATCAAGACATACCTCAAGAGAGAGAACACCATGTGAAATGGCATCCTGCAATAGATTGATAACAGCACTATACTCAACAACATTGTTTGAAGAAGGCCATAAACATACGCCTCCTAAAGACAATACCTGACCCATAGTAGTATAAATCACCCAAGCAGCAGAGGCTGAGTTTTGAGTGTGGCAGCTAGCACCATCAGCAAATCCTATGTAAGCGGAAGACTCCATTGACATCTGCCATAAGAAACGAAAGCTAATCAACAAACCCGATCACCATAAGAAAACCTAACTATGCAAAAAACTGTACAATAATATACAATAATCAGCCCTGGCTGAAGATCATGCATAGTATTTTTTAAGATAGAGCCCATTTCTAGGCTCCGCCAAGGTTGTCCCTTCATAATCCACTAGCTCATAGGTGCCCTTCTCTAACACACGTTTGACTACATAAGGACCATGCCACATGGGATTAAACATACCTACCCCCAAGGGTTCTTTAGCTTGATCCCACAAAAGGACAAAATCACCTTCACTAAACCTCCTTGGACGGATAGATTTATCATATAGTACCTTAATGCGACGCTTATTTACCTCTAGAGCCACTATGACATCTCGGCGATGCTCATCAAGTTGCTCTAAGTGGACCAAACATTCCTCCAATGCGAAAGTGTCTGGTAAAAGCTCTATAGCTAGCTTCAAGGAAGGGATTTCACATTCAATAGGCAAGACAGACTCCACTCCATGTACGAGCTGATATGGAGAAAAACTGATGGCAGTCTTAACCGCCGTCCTATAGGCCCATAAAGTAGGATATAACATGATATGCTAATTCGTCTTGCTTTGTGCGATGATTCGTTGGACAATGGACTTAAGTGATTTGTTCACTGCTTCAACTTGTCCATTCGCCTGAGGGTAATAAGAAGAGGAGTGCTCCTACTTATACCCTAACTTCGAGGCCAACTCTTCCATCATTCTATTATAAAACTGCCTACCATGGTCAGTGACAAGCTCTTTCGAAATGCCGAACCGAGTAATAATTTGGTTGAATATGAAATGGGTGGCTATCTCACAGTTGGATTTAACCGTGGGCATAGCCTCAGCCCATTTCGTGAAAAAATCAACAACCACTATAATATGATGATGCCCCCCAACCGAAGCTGGGTTGCAATCCATGAAGTCAAGCCCCCACTTGGTGAAGGGGCTGGTGGTGATAATCAGATGTAATGGGGCAGGATGTGAGCCCATATTTCCTGCAAACACCTGGCAAGGGTGACACTTCTTAACCACATTGACACAATCTTTGAAGATCAACGACCAAAAATATCCCGCTCTCAATATTTTTTGGGCTGTAGAAAGCCCAGATAAATGACCACCACACGCCCCTCCATGGAAATCATTCAGCACAACCTCAACCTTTTCATGGGTTAAACAACGACGTAAAATGGAATCTACCCCACAGCGGTACAAAGTGTTATCCACTATAAGGTAGTTCTTAGATATGTGACGTAATCATCGTCACTCATCCCGTGAAAGGTGAGTTGGGACCTTCAACATTTGTAAATATATGATGATATCCCCATACCATGGATCCAAAGTTGAGATAAGGAAAATATGCTCATCGACAAACGTATCCTCATAAACCTCATCCTCCTCCACACTTGGAAAATCAGAAATGAGCTCCACAAAAATCAACGATTTCTTTGATTTCATCGAAACAAACTCGAGATTGAATTCTTGAAAAATAACAATCCACTAATTATAGTTTCCCACGATCATCCTTCTAGTGAGGACAAACTGAAATGGATTGACATGAGCTACCACCAAGGTCTAGCGAAGGATAATGTAATGTCTCAATCTCTGAACCGCATGAACGGTGGCTAAGGCAAGTTTCTCCACATGGGAGTAATGGATTTCCCCATCTATAAGGTTCTAGCTCAAATAATATATGACATGCTCATGGAGCTCCTCGTCGTCCTGAACGAAAACCATACCAATCGTCTCCATGGACGCGGCCACATAAATAAAAAAAAGTCACAGCTATAGTCGGGTGGACTAAGCATGGGGACCGATGCTAAGTCTCGCTTAAGAGCATCAAAGGACTCCTGGGCTCGCTCATCCCAACAAAAGGTAGTGTCCTTGTTTAAAAGACGCATAAAGCCTTTAGTCAAATTGGCAAAGTTAACCACGAATCTCCGTAAGAAATTTGCCATCCCTTGCAAACATTGAAGATGTCTAATATTGCACAGGGGAGACAATTGAAGTATTGCCTCAACCTTTAAGGGATCGACTCTTATACCCTCCTTGGAAACAATGAACGCTAGAAAGTGACCAGACTTCACGCAAAAGATGCACTTATGAGGATTTAACCTAACTAGGTAATGGCAGCATCTTTCGAATACTAATCTCAAATGGTATGGATGACGCACTCTCAACCGAGAATGAGCAGCAAGGTCATCCAAAAATACTTCAATAATTGTTTTGAGATCATGAAAAATCAAGGTCATAGCCGCTAAAATGTGGCTCCGACGTTTTTAAGACCAAAAGGAATCTTCCGATATGCAAACGTACCCCAAGGACAAATAAATGCAGTTTTGTGTTGATCCTTGGGTTTGATCTGAATCTGATTACATCCGTAAAATCCGTCCATAAAGGAAAATACCTCGCTTCACACACACTCATCCAAAATTTGATCAATAAATGGCGTGGGAAAATTATCCTTGGGACAAGCACGATTTAAATCATGGAAATCAGTGCATATACGGATTGTTCCTTTCTTCTTATCAACCAAAACGAGGTTTGAAACCCACTTCGTCAAGGGAATGGGATAGATAAAACTGGCTTTTAACAACTTCTCTATCTCAGCCTTAATAGCAGGTGCTTTTCTAGGATTCACTGCATGCAAACATTGTCGAATGGGCTTCGCATTCAGATAGGTCTTAATTTCATGTTCGATAATAAGAGGGTCGATACTTGGAATTTCCTTGTATGACTAAGAAAATATGTCACAAAACTCTTTGAACAGCTTGGTATACTCCTTAATCTCATCAGGGGAACAATCCGTCCCAATGTAGACATTCTCAATTTTACCAGGATCGCTAGAGATTTTGCTAGGAATAGTAGGTGATATATTTGCCATGTTCCCATCAGCCATTTGACCAGGAGAGCTTAATGGAACCATGGGACTACCAATCTTCTCGCTAACAATCTCCCTAAATTCCTCACGCTCCAAATGGTCAAGCTCAAGAAGAAAATAGGATATATGATGTAACTCTTCCCAAGGTGGCTCAACCCCAGACATGGCCTCAATAATGGCTTCATCTGATGGAAAAACATCATCAAGGCAATCATGTGCATGAGAGGACTCAACTTCCCATACAGGCAACACATACGGGTCCTCCTCCTCCATCCGCAAAGAGGAAGGACTAAGCTCTGCAACACAATCAAGATTCACTTGATATGCTATCATTGTTGTAGGCAACGGCACGTCCATTTCGACAGGTCCATTCGAAGGACTCGGTGAAGGAAGAATCCAAGGATCTTCCATATAGGTAGTGCGAAAAGACACCGAATTCAATGAAGATGAAGCCCCATTGAAACTAGGTTCGATCATAAGAATGGGTGCAAGACAACTAAAGGTCCCCATAAGGGATGGATACATACCTACACCCACACTCCCAGTTGTCGGCTAAGAATGATCAATAATCGGGATAGAAGCTCCCAATGATGCATTAACACTCAGATTTTTGAATGATGTCTAATCAATCGTAACAATCTTCCCATTAAATTAAAAGCATACTACTTGAAATAGAGAAGAGGCTACAGCTTGCATCCTATACATCCAATTCTGACCCATTAAGAGATTGTAATCAAGGGGTGCATCAACCACCTCAACCTTGATCGTGATGGTCTTCCCTCCCAAACAGACCTTAAGAGAAGGAAGAATTATGTGCGGCCAAAACGATCTACCATCAAAGGTAGTCAATGTGTTAGCGGATTGAGACAAATCAGGAGAACCCAAACCCTTCCAGCACGACAAAGACATCATGGAAGCAGCAGCGCCTTCATCAATCACAGTGCGTTTGAGGGTCATGTTAAGACACTCTACATGAATCAAGAGAGACACGTAGTAAGGAAAGCGAGGCTATAGTCCCATGGTTTCAAACTTGATGATGAAAGAAGAGCTATCATCATTAACCCCAAGAGCATAAAGCAAAGCTTTCCTTTGCGAAGGACAACTCTGAAGTACTTCAAGCACCGACATAGCACAAGGAGTTTCGCCCAATTCCTCGACAACAGAATAGTTATGGGTGGCTCGGGCATTAGGATTGTGCTCCTAATGCTTTAGGAATCCCTTAGGAATGCGAGGTGCAATCTCAGGTTTATCCATAGGGTTTTCAATATGCAAAGGGCTCTTAGTTGGAGTGGGTTCTTTCCCAAGATCTAGTTGTGACGAACCATAGTCGTTCACACGAGTCACAACCTTAGTAGCATGCACCATGTTGATGCAACCATGACCAGTACTGGCTTTCGGTGGATTTTGATCTCCACCCGATGCACAATGAGGATCATGGGTCCTCGAGTTCATATTTTGATTATGGGGTAAAGGGTTGGTCAGCACCGCTTGGCCCTATGCTATGAACCTTGAGGCATCTTCCATATGAGGGAACAAGTGAGTGAGGTGGTCATCCTTACATAATTTGCAAGGAAACTTAACCTTACGTTTAGACTGCTTGTCCCCCCCAGCATTGCGGGTATTCTTGTCATTAAAATTGGCATTTTCATCCTTGTTCCCACCCTTACGATTGTTTTTACCCTTTTTCTTATTCCTTCTGGGCTGCTGGTTTCCCTTTTGGTCCGACGATTGCACAGAAAGTACACTCGTCGTTTGGGTGGGTTGAGATGAAGTTGTGGCTTGTCCTAAAGTGGATTAATTAATATAAAATTGACTCACTTGTTTCATAACCGAATCCATAGGTTTGGTACTTGCACAACCCACAATGCCATCGTCATGTGGTCCAGGCTTGATCTTGGGATTGAAACTAGAACGTGGAGCGTTAGGTATGATCTCATATAACAGTCTAGATTGAGCATAAATAAAACCCAATTCCTATGCCCTAAAAATTACTTGTTCCTCGTTCTGGACTCCGAATGTAGAAACATCCTTCGCAATGTAAGGTAGCAATGATTTAAGGAACCACTCAATGAGAAACTCCGGCGGTATGAAAGCTTTAATCAACCTCTTCCATCTATGCCACTCTTGGATATGGTCTGAGATATGTGTGGCTTTGTCTTGTTGAAATTTCGATAAGATTTTTGTACCAACGTTGTAACGCACAGGTAGGTGGAAGTGATTGAGGAAAGTCATAGCAAGGTCATCGAAAAAAACGAATGCCCCTCTCGGTAACTCTATGTACCATTTCCCTGCAGGCCCGATGAGGGTGCATTGAAATAGTCTTAAACGGATTGATTCATCATGTAAGGAAGTAGAAGAGCACCAAAGGTGAAAAGTAGTGACATGTTCACTAGGATCTTCTCCTGCTTTGCCCTCGAAATTGGGAATGTCTGAGGGAAGCTTGTTAAGGAGAGTAGGCCAAGCCGAGTCATGAGATACCGGATCATTCATTAGTATCGACAAGTCAGGTAAATTTAGCGTTGCGAGGAAAGGGAGCCTAGGTTGAGCCAGTCTATGCCATGCTCCCTGACATTTTTGGTTCATATAAGGCTGACTACTGTAAATACCATGGCCTTAGCCATAATATCCTCCTCCCATTTGACCCGTGTAGGGCTGCATGGAAGCATTATGATGTAATGTACCTTGAATATGTGATGCTACAAATCCATAATTAGAGGAGTAAGCGGGTTGTTGATACTCGTACCCATAGGGTTGATATCTCTATCCATATTGAGGTCCATAAGATTGTCCATGAGAAGCTCCATAAGATGTCCCATGAGAAGCTCCATAATTAGGGATATGAGGAACTCCTTGCGATAGACCATAAGACAATCCAAAAATAGGAATATGACCTCCCGAGACAACAGGAGGTACTTGACTCTAAGATACAACCATGCGAGTAGTCACAGTACGAACATGACTAGTAGCAACATTCTGGCCCGAAGGACCACGTGAATGAGGGGGAGGAAGGGTTGTCTAAAATGCATTTGAAGGAGTAGGAATTGAGGACGAAGGGACATGTGAAGGGATGTAAGTGGTATTCCCTATGGTCACTCGTCTCAATTCTAGTATCCGCATATGACTACTAACACTAGGTCTAGGACAGACATGTGAGGTAGCTTCCACCGCCTGGATGGAAGGTGCAATGTGACTAGTTCTCCCAAATCTCTCTGCATGGAAAGGAATAAGAGTGCCCCCAGGCGTAGTGCTAGGTTCAATTTCTAACTTGGCATGATGTGTCAGATTGTGTGCATGGATATCAGGCATGCCATAATTAACATGACTACTGCTTGTGGGTTCATGATGAGTCTCGTTGCCCGAAAACCAATACCGACGACCTATGAATAAGGTATCATAACCAGAATTTGAAGGTATTTCCGGTGAAGGATCATATACAAGAATAGAATCTACATCCCCAACCTCTTGAGGTGGAGAAGACATCTTAGGAATCTCATCCTCACGATCTCCCATCATGTGTGAATCAATGTGAGAAGTAGTCTGCCCAGACTGTCTATTTCTCTCTCCTAAAGGAGGAGGATATGTGGAAGGAGGAAGTCTTGCTAAACGATGATAACGGTGAAATGTTGTACCCAAATCCACAATGACTCAAAAAATGAAAAAGACTCTCTCTAATTATGCAAACCCTAGGCAAACTAGTGTGCACAGATCATACACCTATACAATGTAAAGTCAGATCACAAGCAAATAAGGGTAGGATATGTGAGCTCCCAAATGAAGCAGGTATGTCTCGCCTAGGAGAGGCTTGAAACTCCCATACACAACAAGCGGAGGTTCGTAACCAATTATAGTGGCCCTCAACTTCAATGCATATAGTGACTGTGTTGTCTGACCCCTACTTGGCCAGGACACTTGCAGAATAACCTCTGCAAAGTACCCCCTCGATAACCTAGGTAAGGAAACTAAGGTCACCTCAATATAATCAATGCTCAGGTGGACATTCGTAGGCAGAATTGACCGTATGGGCAGGGTAGCAAAGCCCAAAACTCCCGAAAGAGACCCCAGATACGAATACAATCCTTGAAATATCTCTGGTGCTACTCAGTTATGAACAGGGGTCATCGCAATCATTAACCGCTCACACTGCCTCGTGCTTAACTCCTTTGTAAGAGGAGGATCCTGAGAAACACTAATTATACCAAGGAATTTCACACTCTCACCTGGACAAACACATACATGTTTCGTTTAGTGGTCTTGGAGAATTTACTCAGAATGAACTATTCCAAGACCCTAAAACCTAATCTTGTTGGTGCACCCTATAAAAGAAAAGAGTGTA
>LPNX011223055.1:136656-149763 GCA_001517045.1 Pseudotsuga menziesii
TACGTGAAATGCAAAATTTTCCTTCAAATGAAAATGCAATCATTCCTATTTGAAAACCTGACTAATACTTCTCCAAGCAAACCTAGTGCAAGTACCATGCAAAATGCAATAATGCAATAATGCATAATGATGCAAAAAAACAAATATTTTTGTATTTTTTTAATTAAAATGAGATAATAAACCAAAAGAATGACTCTACCACCCCTAGACTCTGCAAGCACTATCAAACAGCACCCACGCAAAGCACTAAGGTAAAATAGACCTAATGCACTAATCCCAAAACAAAAAATAGAAAATGCAATGACAAGAACATTCTCAAAAAAATTTGAACTAAAAAGCGTCTCTGGTAAAAAACAGAGATGTATACAGACTCTAGAAGCATCTAAGAAGACTCGGCAATCATCAAAACTCACCCAGCAACACCTAATCTTCCCCACAAAGGAAAAACTCAGGGCATATGCGACTGTGTGTAGAAAACCCGTTGATATCCCAGTAAAAACCGCGAGTACACGCAACTGTGAAGACAAAACTCGCATACAGGGAGAAAAAGAGATAAAAAAGAAGGTAAACAAACAAGCTGAGACAAAATTTACTCCTATCAGACACTACCAGGCAAACATGCCCCCAGACCCGAATCAGAAACAAAGAAATCAGAGCAATTCAAGAACATTGAATGCCGATGAAAACCTCCAAAGGAAATGACTAGGAACTCCCCAATATGGTCGCCAATTCTATTACGAAGAAAACTTCCTATGGCTTGGAGTACCACAACAAACAGAGTAACCGCAGAAATCAATCCTTTCCCATATGCAAGAGAAACCAAACATCTAACACTAAAGGATCCTAAAACATACCTTATTCTGGACGGTTGATGTAGATCCCCGTTGAGCTTTTCCACTCTCGCTTGTATTAACAATTTTCTCTCTCAACATTCAGCAAACAAGACAAGCATGCTATATAATTGTGTCATACCTACTCTATCATATATAATCAATAGCATATAAACATTTAAAAGAATCCATGGATTCAATACTCATTTAAATACACATTATTGGACAAGAAAAGATATTTCTATTAATATAAATCAGAGATAACAATAGTGACTACCTCTGTCGGCACATCTACGAATCGAAGAAACTGAGTACTCCACCTGGGCCTCCACCACTTCAATCCTCCATCTCTCGATAGAAAGCTCACAAGCAAAGGCAAGCTTGAGAAGAACACAAAGTGCTCCAAGAGACAAAGGGATGCAGACTCAAGTATAAGCTTCGGCAACAATGGACTATAGTTTTCTTACTCTTCAATCCATATCCTTTCAATGCATCCAAAGGGTTCCTTATATAGTGCTTCAATGGGGTAATGGAAGGTCAAATTCGAGCGATCTCAAGGCATATGGAAGGCCAAGAGACAAGTCACTCGGATCCACATCAAGGAAAACTCCAAAATTATTTGGCCTTTTGCACACATCCTGATGTACGCAGGTTTGAGGGTCATATCCGCGTATATACGCTATAATAGGTTTAAAAGTCGTGTATAACAAATAATGCATGTTTTTAGGGATGATCTTGGAAACATCAAAGGTACAAAAATGGTTCATGGGGTCTAAAGAGTCTACAGAGGGACAAGGAAGGCCATAAAGGTGTGATCCACCATGTGTGGTAGAATCAGTTGTAACAGAGGAATTTAACAAAATACTGGAAAATACATTGACAAATATTTGTAATGTTCAAAGAGATGATTGGGATCTTAAAATTTCTGCAGTGTTATGGGCATATCGTACAACTTGTAAGAAATTGGCAGGCCACACTCCATTTTGCTTGGTGTATGGGAAGGAAGTTGTGATGCCAATGGAGTGCATTGTACCAATTCTAAGAATTGATGCGATCACAAAGATGATAGATGTTGATGTTGTCGAGGAGAGATTGTTGCAACTTGTGCAGTTGGAAGAAGAACGTTTTGTCACGGGGTATCACCAAAATGTTGAGAAAGAAAGACATAAGGTATGGCATGATCGACACATTAAGAACAAGTAGTTTCAGGTTGGAGGACTTGTTCTTATGTATGACATCAAATTTTTCAAGCATCCAGGAAAGTTAAAAACACATTGGTTAGGACTATATATCATCGAGGAAATCACTGATGGAGGTGCAGTGAAATTACAAAAACTAAATGGAACACTAGTCAGAGGACTGATAAATGGAAGTCGGTTGAAGTTGTATCACGATAACAATGAATTGGTAGCATAAAAAATAAAAATAAAAATAAAAAAGAGTTTTTTTCTTGCAGACTACTAGTTTGTAGCGCAAAGAGAACAATAGAAAAAAGAGGAATACATGACAACTTTGAGCATTTTATGCAGTTATTGTTCGTAGACTACTAAGTTCGCCACAGTAAGAATAGAAGTCTCGATGACTTGGTGTCTGTCGCAGATAAAAAAATGATGGCGAAGACATTTAGCCTGTTGTAACAAAGGATATATGTCAAAGGAGGAATACAGGTCACAAGGAGTGTGATGATTTTGCAAGTAATACGAGAATCATAGAACTGATAGCTGGAGGGAATTAATTTAAAAAGACCAATAGAATTTGGTGGCATACTTTTAAGTCACTCTTATCATGATTGCAATTACATCACATCAGAAAGTGGAAAGTTACATAGTAGTTTCTATGTGATGAGTCGCACAGTTGACCCACGTGATAGATTGTATTGTCATAATTCCATTAAACATCTGTGCATGTGAAGTTCGGCCAGAGTGAACAAGTAGGTATTACTTGCATTCACCCTTCATCATCGATTCATTCTGATGCGTTTGAATGAGGAATTTCTCTCATAACTCTTGGGGTTGAAGTAGGTTAGTTTTTTACAGAAGTATGGCTACTATGAATCCTAGTGACACTGCAGTCATAGACTTCACCGTTGAAGCTATGCTACCTACGCAGATCATGGACGATGTTGTCGGATACGTTCCACCCCAGGAAAGGATGGGATTGGAAAGTGAGCAAGTTCCAGTCATCCCTGAGATAAGGATATGAACCGACCTACCGGGTTCGTCAATGAAGAAGCGTTTTGGTTACCGCAAGAGAAAAGTTGTCTCAGCACTACTGATGGACGATGAAGAAGAAGCAACTAAAATTTGGTTACAATATGACATTCCACCTAAACTGTTGGATAGACTTGTGGAACAATTCACCAGAATTCATAGTATCCATTGGTAAAACCCATCGATCTGAACCAGAGTTCAGATAATGACAAGCATAGATAAAGGCCATCATCATCGCCATCATTTTTACAAGAATCTCTAGATATACTTGGATATGGTGTTTAAACGAAGAAGATGAGGTGGTTAATATCCATGCAGAAAAGGAATATGTCAACGAGATGGTATATTTCATCATCGAAGAAAATGAAGACGTTGATGAGATGGCATACTTCATCATCAAAGAAACATAGAAGACAACCTGATGACGGATTTCATCGTCGACGAAAAAGAAGTTGATGAACATGGTCTTCTTGTGAGAGGGAAGAAGTCAAAGAAAAGAATTCCCACAAAAGCACTTCCGGTTTCGTCTTCAACTTTCAGAATCGATGATGTCGATGAACTTCACCATCTCGTTTGTCCTACCACTGCAGAGCAGTAACTTTATGTGATAGAATAGAAAAGAAAAGTAGTAGCAAAATCTACAAATAAAATCAAAGAAACAAAGTCATCATGTGCTAAGGCTATAGACCAAGTTTCTCAGACATGGGAAGCCTTGATCGACATCATCGAACTAGAGATAAAAATAAAAATAAAAAAGAGGTTTTTGCCCATAGACTGCTAGTCTATCGCACAAAGAGAACAACAGAAAAAGAGGAATTCATGACAACTTTGAGCCTTTTATGCAATTGTTGGTCACACATTGCTAAGTCTATCACAGTAAGAAGAGAAGTCTCGCTGACTCGGTGTCTGTTGCAGATAGAAAAATGATGGCAAAGACACTTAGTTTGTCACAAGAAAAGATATATGTCGAAGGAGGAATACAGGTCGCAAGGAGTGTGACTCTTTTGCAAGCAATACGAGAATCACATAAACGACAGCTGGAGGGAATTAGTTTAAAAAGGTTGACATAATTTGGCGGCATACTTTTAAGTCACTTATGTCATGATTCCAATGACGTCACAACGAAAAGTGGAAGGTTACATAGCAGTTTGTGTGTGATGATTCACACAGTTGACCCACGCGATAGATTGTGTTATCACAGTTCCAGTCAATATCCATGCATGTGAAGGTCGGACAAAGTGAACGAGTCAATATTACCTGCATTCATCATTCACCGTCGATTCATTCTGATGCATTTGAATGAGGAATTTCTCTCTACAACTCCCAGAGTAGATGTAGGTTAGTTTTTACATAATTATGGCTACTATGAATCCTAGTGACACTACAGTCATAGACTTCGTCGTTGAAGCTATGTTACCTACATAGATCATGGAAGATGCTGCCGGATATGTTCCATTGCAGGCAGGGATGGGATTGGAAACTAAGTAAGTTCCAGTCATCCTTGAGATAAGGACACAAACTGACCTATCGGGTCTATCAATGAAGAAGAATTTTGGTTCCCGCAAGAGCAAAGTTGTCTCAGCACTACTGATGGATGATGAAGAAGCAATGACTGAAATTCGGTTACAATATGACACACCTAAACCACTGGATAGACTTGTGGAATGATTCACCAAAATGCATAGTATCCATTGGTAAAACTTGCCTATCTGAACCAGATTTCGGATAACAACAAGCATAGATAAAGGACATCATCATCGCCTTCATTTGTACAAGAAGCTCCAAATATAGTTCGAGATAGTGTTTAAACGAAGAAGATGAGTTGGCTGATTTCCACACAAAAAAGGAATACGTCGATGAGATGGTAGATTTAATCGTCGAAGAAAAGGAAGACGTTGATGAGATGGCATATTTCATCGTCAAAGAAACATAGAATACGACCAGATGACAGATTTCATCATCAACAAAGCATTAGAGAGAATTTGAGGTCAAAAATGGGCCTCAAAAGGACCAAAATGTACTATAAAAATCAACCAATTACATTCGATTAGATGACATCATCCCCCATGGTTGAGGTGGCATTGCATGAGTTAAGAATGCTTATTTGTCACATTTTCTATGGTGGATGAAAACCCATAGTTAACCAAGATAGTGGTACAAGTACTTTTAAATCATAAAGTGAAGTACTCACAATAAAAGTCATTTCACACTTTCTCATAAAATAATATTATTGTTATTTTCAAGTAAAGTACTCACAATTCACTTTCTCATAAAATAATATTATTGTCATTTTCAAGTAAAGTACTCATAATTCATAAAAATGTCTTTTCACATCTTTTTATAAAATAATATATTGTCATTTTCATGTTTTTTAATTTTAAATTATATATTCACTCAATTGTATTTAATATCATAATGTCAAATATATATATATATATATTATATATATATAAAATCTTGTACTTTTAAAATAAATTAAATTCATGAATGATATTTATATGAAAAAATATGTTAATTATGCATATAAATTAAATTCATTTTTGTTTAATTTTATTTACAAGTTCAAGACAAATAAATCCTAAAAGACAATAATTTTTTGGGAATTTACAATGAATCTTAGTCACATCATTGTAGAGTTATTTTATTAATTTTATTTCTAGTCAATTTAGAAAAGTAACTCAACCATGGTTATTTATATTGTGCATAAAAAGTAGTGTAGGAGGTGAGTTGTCATATATACCTACCCCATAAAACTCCTAACTCATAATATTTTAATATATCTTATATTTTTGTAGTACATCTCTTAGGAGGCCCATTTTTGACCTCAAATTCTCTCTAATGAAGAAGCTGATGAACATGGTCTTCTTATGAGAGGGAATAAGTCAAAGAAAAGAATCCCCAGGCAAGCACTTTGGATTTTGTCTTCAACTTTCAGAATTGGTGATGTCAATGAAATTCACCATCTCGCTCGTCCTACCACTCCAGAGCGGTAACTTTATGTGATCGAAGAGAAAAGAAAAGTAGTATAAAAATATACGAATAAAATCAAAGAAACAAAGTCATCATGTGCTAAGGTTGTACACCAAGTTTCTCAAACACGATAAGCCTTGATTGACGTCATCGAACTAGAGAAAGTCATAGAGGAGCTGTGTACAACTGAGACAGAAGTAACTCAGCTGAAGAAGGAGGTGAAAAAGCTACCCTTAGTAGAGAATATGGCTAAGGCAACGGAAACAAAGAAACTCCAACAACAAGTGACGATGTTGCGCACACAAAAACATCAACATGTAGATAAAGATGCAGAGTTACAGGCCGAAGAAGAAAGGATTACAAGCATTATTCATCCTATCATTCAGAGGCTGTAACGATCATTGGAAGCATTAGGGCTCATTTTGTCGAAAAACCTCAGTTCCGATCTTGTGGAAAACTTGGAGAAAGCAGAAGAAGATGTGCGACGAGAGATAGAAGAGGTAATGAAAATATTCAAAGATTTTCAAAGTAAAGTCATCCCAATCGCATAAGTAGAACAACAACATTCGGTGGATCGAGACGTGCCACGGGTGAGTGTTGGGGGCCTGTTGGCCCTAGGGAGAATTAGGTAGAATTCAATTGGAATTCTACCCAAGTATGAAAAGAGTCAAGCCGCGGGAAGGGAGAAAGAAAGCTGCGATAGAAGTAGAAGAACAAGGAAGAAGAAGTTGTGAAAGAAACATCCAAGGAAGAAAGAGCTAACATAAGTGGAGTTCGTGATAGAAGTGGAGTTTTTGATAGAAGAGGAGTTCACGATAGACTCATGAGTTAGTGACAGAAGAGGATATCATGACAGAAAAAGACCTTGTGATAGGATAGAAGTCACGATAGAAGGGAAATATGGGACAAGATGAGTTGCAACAGAAGAAACCATGTCGGAAGGACTGTAGTGGTGCAATGACTGGAAAGGAACAGTTTGGAAAGATCGTGGGTACAAAGTCATCTAGAGTCTACAGAAGCTGCACGTATGAAAACATATTTGTAATTCGGGTTGTTAGTGCCTATTGATGTGTGTTGCTAGAATATGAATGAAAGCCTATCAGCTAACTATATGAAGTCGGCTGAGAGAGACATGTAAGAGTCTATAAGATAATAATAAAAATAGGTTGTGTGTGGGTTGTGCTCTATTATCTTGAGGAAGGTCGAGTTTCCTGGGTTGCTTAGCGATTTATTGTTGTTTCTTAGCTAGTATATCAGTAGAGATTCAATTAGTTTTGGTAAAGAGTCGAAGAATTCTATAGCTGAGTGCAGAGAGTAGTAGAGAAGATCATATTGATCCAGGCTATGTGTGGATCAATAGTACAGTGGAAGAGTGGAAGAGTCAAGAGTTGTAGATTTATAAAAGAAGTTGATTCCATCCAGGATGTGTGCGGATCAATAGTAGAGTCAAGTAGAGAAGAACCAACGAAAGAAGACCAAAGAGCATGAGGAGAGATAAATCTGTATATATAGGAGAAGAATATCTAGACCAAAGTTTGCAGCTCTATGCACAGACAAAAAGGTGCCATATGTTTCTCATGCCAGATAAAGAGCGCCTTTGTGGTTTTTCCCAGATGGGTTTCTATGTTAGATATTGTGTTGAATATCTACATGATAAATGTGATGTGCCACATGTATGTTTACTGTGAAAAGTGTTTATGTATTTACTTGCAAATGCATTTACATGCATGTGTCGCACTGTTATAGTTGGAATCGCTATCCTCCATTATATTTACTGTTATATTATCTGATGATGGTTGAATGGAGTCGCATCTCAATTGTAGATAATTAGTATAAGGTTTACACCCACCAGCTTTAGTCGAGCACCTTGGTAGAATTCCAAGGAAAGAGATACCCCCATCCAACTACAGAAACCTGGTTCTAGAAGTTACCCATTGAAGAGATATCTCGAATGAGATTGCAATTGCATTGCAAGTGCTGTCGACTGAGCCTTGCTCTATCGGGCCGATATCTTGGGCTTTGTTGCGCGCAAAGGAGGGACTAAACCTAGGTTGAAGACACGAGAACGCCAACAACAACTCGTTCTAAAGGTATATTAACGATACTTGAGCTTAGATTCACATATGTATTTTGGTTTCAACTTCATAGATGATGTGGACATATATGCCTCTTAGGTGTATATGTGGTAAACTATACTCCTTTTATGCAATAAAAAATGTAGAGTGTTTTTCATCTAAATAATCTAATGAATTGTGAAATTGAGATGGATAGAATAATATATAACATAATTTTGCTTAAGTCAATGGAAGTTAACAGAATCAATGTTCAAAGTGAGATTAAAAATGTTTCTGCAAAAAATGGACTACCAAAATCTATAAACACAAACCGTGACATCTGAAAGTTTATCAAGTTTTCAAAAAGACTTTTGTGCCTTCAAAATTTGTGAATATATAATATATATAATATATGCCGAACTATCAAATAATATTTAACTTTTTTCTTTCTGAATCAAAAGTAGTAATAAAACAAGATTAAGTTGCAAAGCAACATAGTCCCTGCCCTGCATAGGGGATAGAAACATGGTCACTTTAATAGCGAAGGAATGATAGCAAACATTGTGCCCTGCATAGGGGATAGAAACATGGTCACTTTAATAGCAAAGGAATGATAGGAAACATTGTAAGCATGGGTTGATCTTGTAATAATCATGGGTTGATCTTGTAATAATGAAAACATATGCTTGGTTGCTTTTTTGAAAAGTAAAAATATAGTTAAAAATTTAATCAATGAAAAATTATAAATGATGTGAAATAAATAACCAGTAACAACAAATAAGTGCAATAATTACTATTGATCATGATGATTTGAGGGCATTAATTATTATTGATCCTGATGATTTGAGGGTATTATTCATTGTTTCACCATTATATTTTACAACTCACAAATAATAAGACGTAATTGAAGGTAATTTATGTAGCAATTCAAGAAAAATAGGTTGGAAGAACCGATGAGACAAAAACGTCATCAAATTCCAAGGCTGAAAATGTATCAATTGAGTTATATTTTTTCTCTTGGAATCGGAAGCAGATATTCTCTTCAAATTATTCCATTCTTTCTTTGTCTATCTATGACATTTTATATTCACCTTTACACCACTAAGTTATATGATCAATTGAGTTATGTTTTTTTCTCTTAAATAAACACATGGGTTTTAGAGACCTTTCGGAACGGTTGAAGAAATGAAATTACTTCTCATTTTTCTACTCGTTCACATTACAACTGCCTTTTTTGTGATTGGAATATAGTTAACTCCAAACCTTTCATAAAAAGAAAAAAATACATTGCAACTGCCTTTTCTGTGATTGGAATATAGTTAACTCCAAACCTTTCGTAAAAAGAAAAAAATACAGGGATCTTTATGTCAACGGAAACAGTATATTAAAAGTAGACAAGGCATAGATATACAATGCACATATTAAGTATTGGACAAAATCTTCATGCCCAGTTTGTATTTGTCTATGAAATCTAAGCAGCTTGAAGTACTACGTAAATAGTGAATTTCTGATTGTGCAGTCATAATTTTTATGATGATAATCTAACGAATCTAATAACATTTGTGTTTGGTAAAAGCGTGCAATCATACAATACCAGTCAGGCCTGGAATTTTTAATTTTTTGGTTGTAGTTAGGTTTATTGATGGTTTGGCTTTGCTTCCTAGTATCTTTGTGTACATAAATACCTATGGTTTTTTAACACTGAAAAGAGAAAACATATTTAACTGATCTGTGTCCCTTCCTTTAGATATCATCAACACCTGTCTTAAATGAAATAATAGAGAACTGCTTTTCTGTCTGGCAATTGCAACCCCATATGTTTTTGATGGGCTTAATTGCTAAAAAAACAAAAAAAAATAAGAATTGGAATTTCTGTACCAAATTAAACTAAACAAACAAAACACTCGCAATAATGTTACGCTCAGCGCCATGGATCATGGGTAGTTGTAGAGCGAGTCGTCTAACAAGGGGACGATTTTCTAGTTCGGCGGTGTGTTTTTTCCACTGGATTTCTGTATATTGATATTATCTAATTATGGTTAATGGACTTTGCTCTTAGTTTCTACTCATTTGTCAATGCTTTCACTAACATTCACACCCTCCCATATCATCATTGTACACATTTTACAACGGTCTAGCTTACCTGCTGTCAGTCAGGTTGTAAATGCAGTTGACGTGACCCATTTATCTTAAAATATACCACTCAATTTTAACTCAGCATAAATTTGTGTGATATTTCAATTATTAAAGGAGATATATTCTTTACTTTTCCAGGATACTACAACCCTAAGTTGAACTCTTATCTGCCAGAATTTTGACCCAAACAAATATTAAAAATTATGCTTCTCGTGGTGATGGTTTTAACAGAAATATGGTTTTGTCAATGGATATGATTTGTGATTAAGAAATTTCATAATCGACTTTGGATGTGGAGGCCGAAGATGATGATTTCACATGGGCGTTCAGGAATTTCTTAGAATACTTGGACCAAAACTCTAATTGTATCTGAAATCCCCAATGGAAGATCGCAGCTAACTAGTTAATAGCATTTTATTTACACAATATCTTTGAAGATTAACGACATACCATATATCACTAGTGATGCAGTGACAAATTTGAAGAACAACGCCATAGCTATGGCCACTCTGGCTACATTTGATTGTGACAGTTTCTTGTAAAAGTTGCCACATCTGGTTGTGATAGTTTCTTGTAAAAGTTTATTTTTCCCATGAGTAGGCCTCCCTTCAATCGCTCCAGCAGTGGCTCCACTTTTTTTTTCTCCAGTGCAATTTGGGATATCCGGAGATATCAACACCGGGCATCTCTTCTCACTCATAGAAACCATTAATGTACAATCTTTGAAACTTCGACAGCTGCATCAAACCCTTTATGCCGCTTTAGGTTAACACATTCATATGCCCACAACACCTCCTAAGATACCAATGTTTTAAGCTATTTGTGCCAGCTAATAAAGATTAACAATTGAGAATAGCTATTTGTCTATGTTACACTTAGCAAAACCTTCCCACATATGGGGAAGCGAATATGAAATCTCCAAAGACTTCTAATCAAAGTTATAATAACTACAAGAAGGTGCAATAAGCATCTATCGAGTGGAACATAATAAAAATGCACCAGACTTATGTCAATGTGGTTTTCTTATTCCCATTGTTAACCAGGTTATTAATGATAGGGTTGGAAAAAGGTTCTGGAACTTGGGATAGAGCACTCAATTCCTTGCGGCCCATGTTCGCCTTGTTCTGCCCCTCTTTTTCAACACATCATAATCGTATCCCATCTTATAGCCCCATTTTTTTTTAGCCTGCAATGTGATGCCATGCCATTCCACAAAAAAAAATCTATGAAAGTACCGGACTAGGAGAGGGAGCAAAGGCCTAGTCATCACAAAATAGGTCTGCATAGCCTGCAAAGAATCTGGATTAAAGAAATTACTTACATTTCTCAATGGAGACTGAACTGAAATGTTGGGTGGATCACATAGTATGGCACAAATGCTAATGTCATTGGAACACTCAATTATAATTGTTAGAATATAATTCGTCGGGATTATAATATTGTAAATAAATAGTTAGCTGAACAGTTACATAGGAAGGTGAAAAGGTTGATGAAGCTCAACCGTCACATGTAATATATAAATGTATGCATTAGCCATGAATAATATTGAATCGGGAGTTATACCTAACAAGTGGTATTAGAGCGGGTTCCTGCCATAACTCCTCGCTGCATTTCAATCCTAGTCCCTCCTGGCTGCCAGACTGCTCACTCATTTTCCTCAGTCTGCAGATTGCATGCATTGGTGCATGCGCTGGCTGCTCTAACGTTCATGAGTGATGGGATTTCTCTACTCCACTCAGCCCCATTCTGTTGAGATATTCCCCACGCCTGTGTTGAAAGGGCCATGTGCTACTATTATCTCGTCAACAATCCCATAGCCTCCACGTGAAACCCTAATCCCGCGAGCAGTTTCCCTAGAAATATTCTCCATGCACTCTTCAATATCAACCCACATGCAATAATCCTGTAGGTGTCGGCAGTGAATGTGCAAATACAGAGTAAATGGCAATTAGCTGTGAGTTTGAAGAGGCCTGCGTATTGAAGAGGCCTGTGTTGGAGCTGTGAGTTTGAGTTATGACTGCTACGTTTTACTTATTGTTGGTACAGACTGTATAAAACCTATTTTTTAACCTATCTTATGCGTGCTGCGTATTAGAGCTGTATATATGCAGCGTGGAGGACGATTACATGGAATTGGCCACAAAATTGATCAGTTGCACTAAATTTGAAGCTCTGGATGGTTCTTTGGCTTTATAAAGGAGTTGCAGATTCTAAAATTGCACCTTGTGAAGGATGTCGACTTGTATAGGTCAAGTTTTGTCCATGTGAGAGGTCTGAAACCTTAATGCATACCTTTTTGGTGAGTTATTTATCGATTGCTTGTGTTTTATAACCTTGGATAGAAAAAGCTGTTGAATATTTAGAGTGAAAGGAAGGCAAATTAGGAAATTTTGAAGACAAAGCAATGCTATTTTACAAATGTCCAAATACATGAAATAACTGCAAATTTGAAGTAGAAAATAAATAGAGACAACCGATGATTGTTTATAGGCATCCTGTTGATTGTAGTGTTAAGTCAAGAACTTGTTTCTTCAAATTTTATGTTTGATTGTCATTTTTATTTTAGCTTGCATATTTGCTTGAGTTTACTCTTTTTCTTACTGTGAAAATTTTTAGATTTTTAGTGAAATTTTCAATTTTTACCTTCAGATTTTTATTTAGTTTTGTTCTTTTAAGCTTTTGAAGGGTTCTAAAGCTCAATATATTGAATGGTGGATTCACAAATCATACTCTGAGCATAGCCATCACTCAAGCAGCTTTTAAACTCTATGCAAAATGACCAAAAGATGTAAAAAAGCACCAAAACTGTTAAAATTATTCTTGTAGCGCTGGAGCCAAAAAATTACAAAGGAGCGCTACAGGAAAATCGTTTTTTGCCAGAATGGTCATTTTTCAGTCCGATTTTTT